>JAVJIF010018519.1:0-144193 GCA_038442645.1 Agave tequilana
AGCACATCACACTTACACATTATGCATATCTATCTAAAGCAAAATAACAGAATGAGTTAGAAGTATAAGATCCTTTCTAAATTTAAAGAAAAATTATAATTTCTTTTTTATGAAGGCTAAAGTATAGGAGGACTTATGAGGGTTAAACCTAATTCTTACATCATTCGGTCATTTTTACTTAGATGATTGAAAGTTCTTTTCATGACAGAATTTTTGCTAACACCTAACTGCTTTTCTTTACTTACTGGATTTGTAGTGCAATCCGCTGAAAACCCCAGGAGACAACACCTCCTCCTCTAGGGAAACCTAGAGTTTTAAAGGCTTGTTGCACATGCTCGTGCAATCGCGTCACCTGCGAAAATAGTGTAATAATTTCCTTATTTTTGTTTTGCTCGGACGAGCAAAAAGATAAGTGTGGGGGTGTGATTAGTCTCTAATTTTACATAATTTTCATCACATTCTCATATTTATTTGATGTAAAATTCTGCTAATAAAGCTTTGCTTGCTTGATCCTGAATCCATGGTGTGCATATGAAAAAGAACACCTAAAATCACCAATTAAGGGGTGATTAAAGGCCTACCAAATAGCCATTGACTTTAGGGAAGAGATTTGTCAGTCCAGGGCATCAATTACGAATCCAAGAGATCAAGTGGACAGGAGACAGTCAGGACAGCACGCTGCCCAAATACTGGCGCGCGTGGCCCTGACATGGCCGCGGAAATAACGGCAGGGACACGTTTCTGCGGCCATACTGGCGCTCGCGCGCCCCGGGCTTTGGGACATGGGTCACCTCGCTGATGCCATTTACCCTGGTGCCTATAAATATCCACAAAGGTCTTCAGTTAGGAAATATCCAGAAAAGAGAGTTGTATTTTGTTGCTTTGTTAGGAGTTGTAGTAGTAGTTGTTGTTCTTCTGGTTTTAGTTTTAGCTATTAGAGTAAGAGAGAGAGAGAGAGAGAGAGAGAGAGAGAGAGAGAGTGTGTGTAAGAGTTGTATTGAAGGGTGACAAGCTAATACAAGTAACTACTTCTATTTCTTCTTTCAATTTACTTGTGCTTTTCATTAGTTTTTACTTTCTTGTTGTAGTGTAACTTTCTTTCTCTCTACTTCTTTTCTTTTTTGTTGTTTCTTTTCTTATATGTCTAACTAACTCCCCCATTGCATGGCTACTAACTACTAACCCACTAATCTCTAACAACTTAATTGATAACCCAAATGAGTCAATAGTGTCAAACAAGCCTTGTGCAAACGAGAGCTATGACATCTTAAGACGAGGGTTCTAACTCTAACTTACCTATAAGTATTTACCTTCTTATATTTCATACTTAAAAGGTTTTTTTTGATGATCTATGGGTTTTGTACTTGCTTGTTTTGTAAGTTAGAGACTTTCTTTTTAACTTTACCGATACCATTAATGCACTCGTGTCTTCTCGTATTCTCGCCTTCTATTGGATCTTGATAAGGTGTCCGAGTTTTTGTCGTGTAAAGCTAAGTTATAGGAAGAACTTTCACTCGATTTTCACGTGAATAATTCCAATGCATAAGGATTAAGCTTGCCTATGATCCATCGTGAGGCTACATCTTCAAGAAGTTAGGGATTAGTAGGAGCAATTAGTAGAAAGTTACCATGCGCCTTTACCATTAAGAAAGACTCACTTTTAGAAACCACCAAATCATTTTCAAAACAATTCTTGAAACAACTTGTTTTCATTATCCAATTCTTTATTTGAAACAAAGAACTTTCTCTTTTCTTGAATGAAGAAGCCGCATCAAGCTTTCATCGCTCTCCCTCCCTGTGGATACGACCCGTAGAGCCACTTTGCTACTACGAAAGATCGCAAAAGCAGTAACATCGACCCACACTCTTTTTACTTATTATTATGCTTGCTTTTTGTCGATCAAAGGCTCTCCCAGAAGCGAGATCTGACCTCGTGTCTATGTCCAACACGATACTAATTGGAACTCCATGCAGCTGAACTATCTCCTCATGTACTTGTCTGCCAGAAACTCTGTAGATTGTCCCACTCTGAATGGTATGAAATGTGCTGTCTTAGTGAGACGGTCAACAACTACCCATACTGCATTGTTCCCCTTTGACAGCGGGGTAGAGCGGTAACCAAATCCATTGTAACATGCTCTCATTTCCATCTGGTATTCGCAAAGGCTGTAGTAATCCAGCTGGTCTCTGGTGTTCAGCTTTCACTTGCTGACACACTAGACACTTCTTCACATATTATGCGATTTCTCTCTTCATCGCATTCCACCAGAAATGTTGCTTCAGATCTGATTGAGCTGGAACCTGCACACAAAATACAGAATTTTAGAACTTTAAAATAGAGATATGCAAGTGCTTAATTCTACCCGCGATAGCAAGTGGCTTTGCGGGTCATGATCCACAAGGAAGGACTAGCGATAGAAGCTTTTCTAGTAAGTTTTTTTTAAGATACAAAGTATGGTTAAAGTTCTTCTTTAGTTCTTAAAAGAAAAAGAGAAAAATTAGGTTAAAATGAAGTTAGAAAGAAAGTGGTAGATTTAGAAGGTGGGAAAATGAAAAATGGTTTATTTACAAAGAAATTGAAAAGGGTGATAAAAATGGTTGGAGATTGTGATATTGAAGCTAAAGAATAAAAGAAAAGAAAGACACCTAAAAATTATTATTTACCTCTTCAGTGCTTATATACTTGAATCCATTGCGACGACTTACCTTGTCTTTGAAGGCAATCAAGCATGGCGTATAGGATCTTCCCCGTTCTCAATCTACACTACGAATAAAAGGGCAATCTATACTAGCAAGAGAAGGGTTGTTCATCACCATAGGCCATCAAGGGCACTTACAACGGCTAAGCAGTCTCGAGGCTATCGGATTCTCTTGGATTGCAACACATCAGAGGAGAGTAAAAGAAAACAAGGTAAAGAAAGAAAAAGAACTTTGATTCAATTCAAATAATAATGAAAGAAAAGACTTACTTACACCGTGTCACCCTCAGTACAAGCTTGATCTCCTTCTTCCATGAAACTTGTCTCTCCTCTCAGTTACATAAAGAAAAGTAAAAATTACATAAAAAGAAAACTAAAACCTAAGTTATAAACTACAAATTATCCTAACTTCTATTCTCTGCTTGGTCGTCCCCATTTACAGTGAAAATCCTGCTTTTATAGGCAAAAACCCCGAGGGGAGAGGTGTGAGAAGATAGGGGGAGCAAACGCTCCCCTAACTCTTTAACAAAGCCGCGAAAATGTGGCTTTGGCCGCGTTTCCGCGGCCAGGGTGTGGCCAGGTGGCCACACCCTGTTGGTGGTGCTCCCCGGCTTCTCGATTTGTATTTATCTTCAGCTGGATTGCAGTTTAAATTCGAGATTTTGACGAAATGGCCTTTGATCCTTGGCTTCAACCGATCAATTTGTAGGGATTTGTCCTAACTGATTTTCAACTGATCTGAACCGACCTGATCTGCCATGATTTACTGAGTTCGAATTAATTCTGATTTAATTCAGAATTTGATGGCTTTTGGGCTCATTTCTCTTCACTCTCCTTTAGGAATGGCCTGCAAATAAATTAAACATTTAATTAAGAAAAAGCAGAGTTTATTCTATAATAAGTATGAGAATATGATAATAAATTGCAATATTAGTGACCAATCCCACCCCCATACCTATCTTTTGCTCGTCCTCGAGCAAAACAACTAAACTATACTAAGGATTATTAGACCACTTTCGCAGGCCACTCGATTGCACTGAGCATGTGCAACAAGCCGTTAAACCTCTAGGTTTCCCCTAGAGGAAGAGTTTTGTCTCATGAGGATTTTCAGTGGATTACACCCACAAAATCCATAAAGAAGAGAAATAAAGAGTTAGTATTTTCGAAAAACATTTTGAAAGAGAAAATATTTGAAATATAATTGTAAGATTTAAGTAATTATAAGTTATAGGAAAACTGAATTTTTCATTCCTAAACTTAGTCTCTATTCTAAAATTTGTTATCAATCAAAGTAAGGAGTCAAATTGTACTTCTCATTTAGTCTATTACTTTACCCTGAGTCATATGCACCATCGTGACTGTGAAGTTTGACTAAGGGTTTCTTTAACATTAACTCCTATGTCTTATTTATATTTATTTTTGTGGTATTTATTCCTCATTCTATTAGGTTTTCTAACCTGCCCATGTAACGAGCCTTTAGTCAGTGACACCCAAACCGGACAGTTTTTAGGGCACCAGGTGAGAAAACACCCCTAAAGACTTAAAAACTTGAGCAGATAAGGCCACGAAACTAAGGTTTTTTATTTATAAAATGTACCCCTTTTAGGCATGAATATTTATGCTTCATGAGGCATAGATACCCAGCTTAATCAGAGGATTTATATATATATATTAAACTTATGTATGTTGACACTTAAAAAAGACAAGATTCTTATTGGTCCGAACAATATCTAAACTTGTTGACATTTACAAAAGACAAGTGACAGACGAGCTGAAGACCAGTTTTTCACCCATCTCCGAGGGACAAGGAAGCAACTTGGACTCCACTGATCCAGCAAGCAGACAGTGAACCCGGATTGTTTCTAAAAAGACCTCAGCAAGTCTAGGTGCTAGCACTTAGCATCACACGAGCCCAAAGGGATAGCCTCGCTTGAGAGGCTAATATCACTCGACTTCGCCTCGAAGCCATCCAAAGCCTCGCCAGGAAGCTAACTCGCAAACTTCGCCACGAGGACTTCCAGCTCCGCCAAAGGGTTTCTTTCGGACTTCGCCAGAAGCTGCGCCTCTAGCTCCGCTACGAGCTCAATGCGGACGGCTCCGCTATGAATCTGCTACGGTCAAACCTTTGACCAATCAAATCTCCGGATGAGATCGGATCCAATCAGATCAAATCTAATTAAGATCAAATCAGAGATCAAATTTGGCAGTTGATTGCCACAATCTCTTGACTCTTCTAAAACGAGTAAGAGGATCAGGGGAAATCCTCCAACGATATGGAAAGGATCGAGAAGGTCAACCGACCTGCCAATTTTAGCTTCGCAGAAGCTGATCTTAGCCTCGCAGCAAGGCCACTTTCCAGATTTTAAACAGATTCGATTCAATCTGTTTCCATATTTTCAAGGGACGATTATACCCTTGCTCTCCCTATAAATAGCCCGCCAGGGGTACAGGAGAGGGGAGGATCGATCGATCAAGACACAGAGGCATACAGAGGACTCCACAAGCAGAGGTTTCTTCATAACGCACCGTGCGCTCTCGAATTCAGAGACCTTTTAGAGAATTGCTTTCTCTATTCAGGGTGTTGATACCCTAACATCGTCCTTCTTCTCAAGGAATCTCCGAACCAGGCGAGAAAGAATTCCTAATTGAAGGCGATTTTGAGAAGCAGCAAGAGGGTTCTACCATCCTTCTGTTCTCTGATTCCCCGAACCAGGCGAGAAGGGAATCTCAATCTCATCGCTCGCATCGTCAAAGGGACAAAGTGGTCGCGCACTGACCAGGACTCCTATCGGCACACTTCTCCAGAATCTCTGAGAGATCTACTTGTAATCTTTTTTTTAGAATACTTGTAATTTAGCTCCTCAAACTCTTTTTTTGAGTTTTCCCCCTTTGCAAACATAATGGAAACAAGATGGCGACTCCGCTGGGGAGATTCTCCACTGCCGAGAATCAAGTGTCGCAATGCGACGAACAGACCTTCGGGTCTAACTCTGAATTTAGAAAAGCCGGTGCAGCCAGAGCTTCTCTGGCCAAATCCTCAAGGAAAGTCTCTGCGGAGACTGAAAAGGTTCTCTATGAACCTACTGCGGTTATTTGGCGCAATAAGGAAGCACGTCCGCAGTCTGATTCTTTTACTTGTGAGAACTTGGTGGTTCAGTTCGATCAAGCAAGATTTGAAGAAGTCCTCTCTGGGGGTGGCCCAATGCTTCGAGCACGGAAGCATAAGAGAGTTTCCACGACCAAGGTTTCAAATCAGAAACCGGAAGCAGAATTCTGCCAACACCCCTCAGCCTCGTGTGTGACTAATCAGGTTCCTTGCGAACCTAAGTCTCCTCTGCCAAGGCGGGTATGGAAGCCTAAACAGAAGTCTCCAACCGAAGCTTCAGGCGTAGCTACGCCTAAACCGCGCCTCTCCCGCGAAGAAAAAGGCAAGATGCCTGTCTGCTCCAATCATAAAGTTACAACGGCAATCATACCGTTGTCCAATTCAAGAGCAGCGATGCCTCGCGCCGGCCTCATTCTCATGAGCGAAGCTACTGTACCACAGCGTACGCGCAGGGTCCATGACCGCGAAGCTGAAGCCAAAGTACTATCTAAGGCTAATTGCCTTCGCAGCAGCATAGCGGGTAAAGCACCACAGCGTGCTCCGCTCTCCAGTGCGTCAAGCACTAAGTTTGTCTGATGGCGAAGCTAGAACCAAAACACTATTCAGTGCTAATCCCTTCTGCAGGGATAAAAGAAGCAGGATCGCCCTATGTGCGATCCAAAAGAGCCTTTGCGCTCGATTGCAGGGACCCAACCGGGTTCGATTTGAGGAATTGTTAGCGGATAAACAAACCTCTTCCCCCTGTTGTCGACAAGTGGGATGTCAGCTGGTGACACTCCACTCGGTCCATTGTCGGCTGGGACCAATCCCCGCCACGCCTCCAAGACGGCGGTCAGTTTTTAATCGGCTATCGGTACAAGCCCGATGAAGCACCGCAAAAGGAGCATCTCGCGAGATCTACCCTCTGCATCCGTCAACATGACCGGAAGAGGACGAGAGTCCTCAGATCCAGACTACAGCCCAGGCTTAGGCGAAGTCTTGGTGCATGAAGAAGGTGTCTTCCGAAACACCAGATCCAGGGTGGCGATACCCTACAATTATGAACAGCCTTCCTCCTCGACGGCCCTAGCTTCGTCAGAGCCCAGGAAATCACTCCAATCATCGGACGAAGAAGATGAAGACAGTGGGTATGCCTCCTCGGCGACTGTTAGTTCAGTGTGAACAGACAGAGCATCAGTCAATATGGCTGGTAACGTCAACGACGATCTTCGTCGGTGCCTGGAAGCTCAGGAGCAAACTTCCAAAACCCAGCAAGAGGCTTTGGACAATATTCAACAGATGCTCGCTCAACTCCTCAATAACCGGAATAACAATGATGCCGGGAGCAATCGCGATGAGGAGGAACACTTCAGCAATGAGCAACCAAAGCCGGAGAAATCCAAGGAGGGTTCTTCCCTAGACGCAGAAGTCCTTAAGGGCCTCCAAGCTCAGATCGCGTCCCTTGCTCAGAGGGATGAATTAAAGAAGGTAGGGACAGTCCGTCCTTATCCGCTGGAGTGGGATTCGGTGCCATACCCACCGAAGTTCAAACCGCCAACGCTGCATACCTATGATGGAAAGAGCTCGCCAAATCAGCACATCTACTATTTCCGATCTCAGACTGGTAATGTTATAAACAATGACGCCATAATGGCTAGGCTTTTCATTGGCACCTTAAAGGGGATGGCGTTTGACAGTTTCGCAGTCTTCCCCCGGCTCTATCAACTCCTGGATCGACCTGGAAACTCGGTTCCTCTCTCGTTTCTATGAGGACGATACCGAAGTAATCATGGACAAGCTCCTCTCCACTGTGCAGAGGAAGGGCGAATCTGTCCGTGACTATATCGAACGGTTCAGAAATTTATCCTTGATGTGCCCAGCAGGGATGCCACTACCCATGCTCTTACAGACGTGCAGACACAACTTCCTAGACCAAGTCGAAGTTCGCATGGGGGCTGTCAAGCCCACACTTGGAAGGAACTGGTCGAACAAGCTGAGATAACCGAGAAGTCGGCTAAGAAGTTCGAACCATCCGCCCCTAGAGGCAAATGGGGGATGAACAACAAAGGGCGTAGCGACCTACCGCAATCTTCTCAAGCTAAAGGTAAAGAGACTATGTCTGTGGAGTTATCCGGAGATGTGCAGTCGAAGGCCAAGAAGAGCGGCTTCAACAATCAGGAGCCTAAGTTTCCTCCAAAGCAGTACTCGTTCAAAGACGATCAGGTGGTCACCATATTCCATCTGCTCCACAAAGGGAACAAAATGAAGCTGCCAGATGCGCGGCGTCCCAATGAGATAGGGCGCACAAACGACCCTAAATACTGCCTCTACCACAGGATGGTCCACCATCCTACTGACAAGTGCTATGTCCTCAAGGATAGAATTCAAGCCTTGGTCGATGCCGGGGTTCTGACGTTGAAAACGGAGCAGAAGAAAGTCACTGCCAATATGGTAACTCTTGAGTTCGGCAAAGCCCCAAAAATCACAGTTCCCGACGGGACTTATTCGGTCCCTGCGCCACGGTTGGAAGTCAAACATCTCCCAGCTACAGCTCAAAACAATAAGGGTCTTGTTCCTTAACATGGGAGACAGGAGAAGTCATATGGATACATCCAGACCTCGTCCAAGACATACAGCGGGATCCAAAGCAGCCCAACTCAAAGGGCAAGTCTTGCAATGTCATCTCCCTCCTGCCAGACGACGGCAATCTTACATCGCTTCCCTCAGTGATTCCGAAGGAGAAAAGCATGCTTGCGCAGCGCAAGCCGATACGCCTCAGCAAACGGGCACCCGATCCGGAAGATCATACTTAAGGCAGTATGAAAAGTCTACTGACGAGATACAACAGCAAACGACGTCAGTACAAGTACCAGCATCCACTCTAATCCCAGCCAAAGGGAAAGAAAAACCTAAAGAGGTACGATTCGACCACGTGTTGCAGAAACCACCAGGCCAAGGTTTGATACACCCTTTCGGTTTGGACATATTGGCTCAACTGGCCATATCTCAGCTCGTATCACTATACACGAGCTCCTTCGCCTCTCGAAAGAGACAAGAGAAGCACTCAGGGATGCGCTAGCCAATTCAGAATCATTTCTGACATGCATGCCTGAGATCCCTAAACAACGTCCGTCCTTCTTCCTGCCCAGAATGTCATCATGCACAATCAAAGGTGCCCGCTATTACCTTCACAGCGGAAGATATGCTTCTCAAAGACAACAAGCACGATCGACCTCTGTACTACACCGGATATATCGGTTCAACATGCATCGAGAGGGTACAAGTCGATCCGGGGTCCGTACTCAGCATCATCCCCAAAGACTTCTCTACTTCCTCGGCATACCATTATATAGGTTGTCCGCAACCACTACTACAATATACGGTTTCAATGCCGGGAGCAGTCATCCACTGGGGAAAATTCGACTCCGTTGCAGAATCGGGAGCCTGAAGTCAGAAGTGACATGCTATGTCATTGATGCTGACACATCATATAACCTGCTGCTGGGACGGCCATGGATCCATGCTAATTGGATCGTCCCTTCCACCCTCCATCAATGCTTCAAATATGTTGAAGATGATGCGACAGTACGAACTGTCTTTGCTGAGAGGCAACCATTCAAAGGGGTGAAAAATTACTTCACTGACGCTCTCCTATATCAAGAAGCCGGTGGAGCACTCAAAGAATCGCTGCCAGACGATGATGAAAGTGGCAACGAGGCGGATTCAGAATCCGAAACAGACATGCCAGCTATTCTGATTGGTGAACCAATTATAGCATGTCTCAATAATCCCCTATGTAATACTCCTTCAGAGGATGAAGGAGAATGGGTAATTAATGATAATATTTCTTTTGATTACCCTGCGAGTATTGGGTCGATTAAATCCATTACGGATGGCTCTCTGCATGTGCCCGTACATGAGCCAAGTGTGGCCAGCACATCTGTGGAAGCTATAGAGGGGGCCACACTGGTGATCCCTCCGTCCAAACAAGGTCAGTCGCCGATAATCTTCGGTAGAACCCGGCCACGGGGATCCACAACTGCAGATCCAAGCTCAGATACAGACGCCCCACAGTTCTTCCATTATGCGCGGCCAGCGCGCCACATTATGAAGAAAATGGGATACGACTTGAAGCGTGGAGCAGGCCTGAATTTCGGAAAAGGAAGGCGCGGTTTGATGCGGAACCTTGTGCCTAATGGGAAACCTGCAAATTACTATGATAGCACACGCAGGGGGTTGGGATACGTTACACCCACATCATCAGCAACCGTTCAAGTCAAAGACGATGAACCGATTCCATCACATTCAGCCTCATCCTCCGAGTGGGATTCAGATGTCAGTATAGGAGGAATGTTCAAAAACCTCACTGCTAATATGACCTCAAGCAGTCAATTGGAGCCCGCAGAAGCCACTGACGAGGAGCAATGGGCCCAGCAATCAGACCTTCAATGGGAAAAAGCGATTCGAATCGCGCGAACCACCTACTGAAGACAAGGTGATGCAGGTCAACTTGGGTAATCAAGATAACCCCAAGCCCATCTTTATAAGTGAAAGCCTATCACTTATAGAAAAGGAGGAATTGATAATGCTCGTGAAGGAGTATATAGATGTCTTCGCATGGAGCTACGAAGATATGCCCGGACTTGATCCACAGGTCGCTATGCACCGTCTGAACATCAAGACCGACGTCAAGCCAGTCAAATATCAACAACGTCGGTTTCGCCCGAACATTATGGAAGTTATTGAAGCCGAAGTTCACAAGCTCATTGCATGTGGCTTCATCCGGGAAGAACAACATCCTGATTGGGTAGCTAACATCGTCCCCGTCCTCAAAAAGAACGGGAAAATACGGATCTGCATCGACTACCGTGATCTCAATACGGCCTGTCCCAAAGACGAATTCCCACTGCCCATCACCGACGTCATGATCGACAACACATGTGGATTCGAAAGAATGTCTTTCATGGACGGCTTTTCAGGGTACAACTAGATTAAGATGTATCCCGACGACGAGAAGCATACTTCGTTCCGAACACCATTAGGGGTATACTGCTACACGGTAATACCCTTCGGACTGAAGAACGTCGGAGCAACCTATCAGCGGGCAATGAGTGTGATCTTCCGCGATCATCTCTGAAAAACGGTGGAATGCTATGTCGACGACATTGCCGTCAAAAGTCGCAACAAGAATGAACACCTTCGCGACCTGAGAACGATGTTCGACATAATGCGGGCTCATCAACTGAAAATGAACCCAACATAATCCTTTTTGGGAGTGTCAAGTGGCAAGTTCCTTGGGTTTATTGTCACATCAAAAGGGATTCATCTTGACCCAGACAAGGTCAAAGCCATCCAGAGCATGCATCCACCAAAGAATCTCAAAGAGCTCAGAGGCTTGCAAGGCAGGCTGGCCTATATCAGAAGATTCATCGCAAATCTCTCAGGCCGCTGTCAGCCGTTCACCCGCTCATGAAAAAGGGTACTCCCTTCGTATGGGATCAAGCTTGTCAGGAAGCTTATGAAGACATCAAGAGGTACCTCACAAAGCCTCCAGTCTTAGTGGCCCCTACATCAGGGAAGCCATTCTTGCTTTATGTAAAGGCTATGGACTACTCCCTCGGTGCCCTCCTCGCTCAAAAGGACGACAATGGCCACGAGCAGGCCATTTATTATCTGAGCAGAACTCTCATAGGAGCGGAATCTCGCTACAACCCTATCGAGAAAGAGTGTTTAGCTCTCGTCTTCGCTGTTCAGAAGACACGACATTATTTGGTCGGTCAGACCATACATGTCATCTCCAGAGTAAACCCATTGCGTCTTCTTATAACGAAGCCAGGATCATTGAATTCAAGATTGGCTAAGTGGGCACTTTTATTGTCTCAATACGACATGATCTTCACGCCTCAGAAGGCGGTTAAAGGCCAGGCCCTTGCAGAATTCTTGGCTGCTCATCCAGTTCCGGAGCATTCAAAACTTCACGAAGATATCCCTGATGAAGTCTTCGAGTCTTATGCAACCTCAGAAGAGGAAGTGTGGCAGATGTCTTTGATGGAGCATCGCGAATGGGCCCTAAAGGCAAAATTATTGCCGGAGTGGGGGTTGTGTTTATCTCCCCACAGAATCATGTCCTGCCCAGAGCATTCTCTGTGACAGAATCGTGCTCCAACAATGTGGCAGAATATAATGCTCTGCTCATTGGTCTTCAGCTCGCCCATGGAATGGGGGTACGCTACCTCGAAGCTTATGGCGATTCAAAACTGATCATCAATCAGGTTAAAGGCGAATACGAAGTCCGCCATGAGGACTTGGTGCCTATTACCATACAGCCATCGAATTGGCTAACCTATTTGAAGGTTTCTACATCGGACACGTGTCCCGATCTCAAAATACTAAGGCGGACGCCCTTGCTGCCTTAGCAACAACTCTAGCCTTGCCAGCCGACACCGAGTATCACCTCACAGTCGTAACTCGACATCTTGTATGCTCCAAGCACATGCTAAGAACTCGAGAAGTCTATAATGTCTCGACGAATCTTGAGCCGAGGGATTGGCGCTTTCCTCTCATTGACTATGCTTTGCACGGTCTGCTTCCAGACAATCCTAAAGAAGCGGCTTCTATCAGACGAAGGTCTCTCCGTTTCTACTACGATCCGACTCTGAAGACACTTTACCGTCATTCATATGACGGTGTCCTCCTCCGTTGCCTTTCCAATTCAGAGGCACAGGAAGCGCTCCAAGAAGCGCATGATGGCACTTGCGGAGCTCATCAGCCAGGTCCAAAGCTTAAAAACAGGTTGCATAGGCTGGGATATTATTGGCCAACTATGATAGCCGACGCTATCCAATATGCACGAAGGTGTAAAGCATGTCAGATTCATGCAGACTTCATACACCAGCCTCCGGAGTTGCTCTACCCGACTGCTGCTTCATGGCCATTTGAAGCATGGGGAATAGACGTCGTAGGACCAATCAGTCCTTCTTCGACAAAAGGTCACCGGTTTATCCTAGCAATAACCGACTACTTTTCAAAATGGGCGGAGGCTATACCATTGGTTGAAGTCAAAACCTCCAATGTAGTTCACTTTATCAAGCACCACGTCATCCATCGATTTGGTGTCCCTAGGCGGATCATCCACGATAACGGTCCCCAATTCATAAGCCAAGTATTCTATCGGTTCTGCAATAAATACCGAATTCAGAATGTAGCTTCAACTGCCTATAATCCTGCTGCCAACGGCTTGGCGGAAGCATTCAACAAAACAATCATCAAGTTGCTCAAGAAATTCGTCTCCTCGAATAAGCGAGATTGGGACGAAAAGCTCGGTGAATGTCTTTGGGCCTACCGAACCACGGTGCGGACACCGACAGGCAATACGCCTTTTTCCCTGGTATATGGGTGCGAAGCAGTCCTCCCATTGGAAATCCAGATGCCATCGTTGCGCGTAGCTCTGATTACTAAAATCACATCAGAGGACAATGATCGCCTACGCCTTCAAGAGCTTGAAGCTTTGGACGAGAAGCGACTACAAGCTCAGCAGCATATCGAGCTATATCAAGCTCGAATCTCAAAAGCCTTCAATAAGAAGGTCAAACAGAGAGTCTTCCAGAAAGGAGACCTGGTCTTAGCCGTCAGACGACCGATGATTATGACGCACAAGACCAAAGGCAAATTTCAGCCTAAATGGGAAGGACCGTTTGTAATAGAAACAGTCTATTCAAACGGAGCATACCGCCTCGCGACTGCAGAGGGCGACCTACTCATGATGCCGATCAATGGCAAGTTCTTAAAGAAATATTATCCTTAATCAAGGATCCTTCTCTTGATCAAGTTAACACTTCACCTCTGATCAAGATCTCTGTGTCTGGAGCACACACAAAGAGAGCCTTTCTCTTCCTCCAAGTGAGGTCATACAGCCGAAAACCAACAGGAACCTGGCCGCGCACCGGTTATCCTAAAGGGGAATCAAGGTTATGCAGACATTAACCTAATATTCCAATATCCTTTAACGATTAAGGATAGAGGAAAATGTTGGCCTATAAGCCCAACATAAGTCCTCGACAACTCATCATGCTGAGGGGAATAGCATGGCTAGCCCAACTCAAACGGTAGTTGGTAAAGGCATATCAAACCCGTTGACAGCTGGGGATTTGCTAAAAATCCTAAGGGACCAGTTCCCATTTGATTCCCTCTCCAAAGTCACTTACCAATTCTCATCCATAGGATGGTAAGGCCACATATATTCCGCTGTTATGTTAACATTAAACCTATGACAGCAGTTCCCTCATCTCTCTCCGAGAGAATGAGACCTCCAAAGTCACTTACCAATTCTCATTCATAGAATGGTAAGACCACATATACATTTCGCTGTTACGTTAACATTAAACCTATGACAGTGATTCTCTCGTTTCTTCCCGTGGAAACGAGACTTCTCCCAAATTCTACTACAAACTCGATACTTATTGACATTTACAAAAGATAAGTATCACCAACCTTGAGCTTGGTGGCGTCTCATTCGGTTATGTCATTGCGACCTCTGAACCAGCAGACAGCTAAGTCTCAACCCCGAGCCCTGTTGACATTTACAAAAGACAGGTCTCGATACTCGTTGACATTTATAAAAGACGAGTATCACCTATTTTGAAGCTTGGTGGCGTCTCATCCGGTTATGTCATTGCGACCTCTGAACCAGCAGACAGCTAAGTCTCAATTCCGAGCCCTGTTGACATTTACAAAAGACAGGTCTCGATACTCGTTGACATTTACAAAAGACGAGTATCACCTACTCTGAAGCTTGGTGGCTTCTCAACCAGTTATGTCATCGCGACCTCTGAACTGGCAGATAGCCAAGTTTCACCAATTTTTGAAGCTTGGTGGCTTCTCAACCAGTTATGTCATCGCGACCTCTGAACTGGCAGATAGCCAAGTTTCACCAATTTTTGAAGCTTGGTGGCTTCTCAACCAGTTATGTCATTGTGACCTCTGAACTGGCAGATAGCCAAGTTTCATCTACCATTGAGCTTAGTAGCGTCCCAATCGGTTATGTCATTGCGACCTCTGAACCAGCGGACAGCTAAGTCTCAACTTTGAGCCTGTTGACACTTACAAAAGACAGGACTCACCGATGCTTGCTGACATTTACAAAAGGCAAGTATCTCCCCTTCAGCCCCGCAAAGGGCTAACCTCGAGATCGCTGACGTCTTAATCGGTTATGTCATTGTTACCTCTGAACCGACGGATAGCCACGTCTCAAAGATTACATCCTCAAGCAAGAACGAGATGGAGATTCAACAGAAGCCAAAACAAAAGAAAGAATTTCCATTAATTCCAAAAGATGGAGACACATGGAGGCACGTATACAATGACCTACAAGCGTACACTGTATGATCTGAGCCGCTCTCCGAGGGCGTTTAGCCTCGTCTTCCTATCATCAACAGCCTGGACAAGCGCTTGTGACCTCAGCTCAGCCTCGTCAAAGTCCACCGCCTGGGCCAGACGAGCTTCAACTTCCGCCAAAGTTGCCCTCTGTGATAACTCCTGCCGCGCAAACTCCTCACTCTGAGCTCTTCAAGCCGCGCGGTTTCCTCAAGACGCACCGGTATGGCCTTGGATAAAAGGAGATTTGCTTTCCTGATCATCTCCTCAGCCTTCGCAATCTTATCCTCAGCGCCAAGAAGAGCACTAGTGGAGGCGTCAATTGCACTTTCAACTTCCGCTTGCCTTGTTTCCAAGGATTTCAAATCAAAGGAGATGGCCTTAACAGCCTCTTGAGCAGCAAGCCGGGCCTCGTGCCTTTGGGCAACAAGACAGGCGAGCTGCTCATCAGCTAAGGACGCCGGGTCTGAGCGATAGAGACGGCGCCACTCCTCTACAGCCTTCTCAAGTTCATCCACCAGGAGTTCTAAAGCAGCAGCCTGATGATACCCCTCAAAGTCTCGAATGCTCTCAATGTCACGGGAGAGGACCACCTTCAGCTTTGAGAACGATATAGGCGAACCCTTCAAAACTAGGTCGATAGTTCGCTCCAAGCTTCTATAAAAGCTATCGACCAGGTCACCTATGTAATCATTCTCGGCCTCAGCCATTTCTGGCAGGGAGGCAACCTCGGAATAGTCCACCAGCCTGGTCGACGCCGTCGCAGAAGAAGCAGCGGGAACACTGACAGTAGCAGGGCTAGCCGAAGGCGATCTCGGCGGAGTCCTCATCGAAACTAGCACGCCAGCCACCGCGGAGGTAGGACTGGCAACCACCTCTTGAGCAGCAGGCTCAACCACCAGGGTTGGAGAAGTAGGGCTCACAATCACCCTCAATGCCGCACTCGGCAAAACAGGCCGCACCTCACTCGTTGATGTGATTGGGAGTGAGGATACCTCCGGCGCTACCACCCCTTCAACCTCTGGTCCTTCAGCTGATTTGGGCCGATAAGAAGGCAGGTCGCCGTACAGCGCGTCCAACACAGCGGCATCCGCTGTGGCCGAAGTGCTCATGTCACCTCTCGATCCCTCAGGAAGATCTACCGGCTCCCTTGAAGCTGATGCGTCTTGAGGCCGAACACCTGTAACAAGACTGCGGTTAGTCGGGACACTACATACAGAAAAAAGCCAAGAGGGTACGACAATACCAAAGGATGATGTTGCCTCGAACGTCTCGTCCGCCGCACCAGTCTCCAGAGGCTTCATCAAAAAATTTTTGGCAGAATCAACACGAATAGCCGGCTCGTTTTCACTTGCCGAGTATCCTGTGGACCACCCGATAGAGCTCGATGTCTCAGGACTCCCTTTAGAAGTCCCAACGCCTGAAGGACCAACATCAGCCGCGCCACTCCCAGACTCTTCTGAGTGAGCAGGGGAACCGGCTGCAGCCCCATAAGTGAATAGGGGATCATAATGTTCCCCTTGCTCTCCAGCCGTCTCGGCTCCTGCAACAAGAAGCAAAGGATGAGTTATTCGAAACACACCAGAAGCATTATATGAACAAGGGTAACTTCACCCAGACCTAGAGCGAATTCACCGCTAGTCGGTTCAGCAACTGACGGTTCAGCCGCTAATGGGGCAGCAGGAGGAATCGCTGTAGAGGGATAACCCTCTACAACAATCGTAGGAGCTTGACGACGGGGCTTCTTCGCCAACGATTTCCTACGAGAGCTACCCGCTCGTTTTCTCTTGAAGTGGACGTCAGAGTCCTCTTCTTCCGCTCCTCCCGCACGTCGTGGGGAAGACGTCCCCCCACACCAGAGCCAGCCGCATGAGTATCAGCTCCAGCCCCCGCCTCGAAGCGAGGACTCCCTGCATCAGAAGCCTCGCTGTCATCCACAGCGATGAACTCCTCCAAGCCGGGGACACAACCCGTTTGCCTTCTCTCTTATCAGAGACTTTCCGCTTCAGTCGCTGAGAGATTAACTTCACACCCGTACTATTGACATTAAATCCAGGAGGTGTGGAGTTGGAAGCCGCGTACCACTGGCAAAAGCATAGGGTCGTCGAGAGACCGGGGTCCTGCAGCGGCGTGCGTAGCCACGCCCCAGTGCCATCCGAGGTAAAGAACCGCCAGGCACGGGCCCCATCAATAAGACTCCCCATGAAAGCCAGGTCCGAATTGGGGTTGCCCACATACAGCTGGTCGTACCCGAATTGGCGGGCAAATCGACTTGGGACGTAGGGTTCCAGGTAGCAGGTATCCCCACTCCTGTACAGCAAATGCGAGGGCCGGATGCTGACCAGTCACTCGAAAACGCCCCGACTCATGGGAGACCACCCTGACTCCGCATCTCGGAATTCCTCGTTGTATCCTGCGCCCCGAATGCGAGGAAAACAGTGGAACAGGCTATAAGCGTCATGACGACGCACTAACTTACGGGCCTCGGCCACGTAGGCTTTCATCCAAGAGCAACCTTCGAATCGACGGAGAAGAGCCGTTCGAACACCCTGCGGAGGATCTTCCCCAGCTCCAATCAAAGTAGGGCAATGTAAGGCGAACCACGCCATCAAGTAGGTGTACGGTAGACCCACCCTAGGATTGGGTCCATCGCAAGGAAGGATAGCACTCTTCCCACGTCTTGTCGCCGGTGGCCTGTAGAAAGCCTCCGTTAGTGCGCGAAGGCCTCTTTGAATACAACATACCATGGCTGGGAGAAGACCCAGACGGTGACCATGGGCCAGGCGAACGGCGGGTAGCTGAACATTCGGGTGGACGATGTCACCCGAGGAAGAAGGCACAACACACTTCTTTAACCAGACGGTTAAGAAACCGGCCAGCAGCGCCTTTCGAGACATAGGCCGACGGGCCTGATGGTGAAAGCTCCGAAGGGTATCACCCTTCTCATAGGGACCTGCGTCTTCTGTTACGACGATATCCCTTTGGAGACACATCTCCATCCGTTCAGCAACATCGCCATCAGTAACTCCGCGATGAGTCGCTTCAGGAGCATTCTTCATGTCTGGGAACAGGTAACTTCCCCAGCTCTTTAAGCTCTTCGAGCTACCCTTGCCACCACCGTGAATGCTAGAACAAATATGCAAGTGGCACATCAACTCCCGATAAGTCTCGAGCATAGCAGGCTCCTGCTTTTCCAGGAGAGCCAACTCCGCCTCGCAGGGAAAGTACTCTTCGTATGGAAGAGACCCGAAAGGCAAAGCAGAGATTTCCCACATCTCATGCAAAGCCATGCCCAGCTCGCCAACCGGGGTGAAGAAAGTCCCCGAAGCCGGGCAGTACAACTCAAGGATGGCGTAGAAGCACGCCACCTTCATCTCAATGCCGTAGCAGGTCGCCCTGACGGCCTCATAGAGATTCAACCCCTCCAAGTCCTCCTCGAAGTGAGCGAGGATATAGTTGGTCAACTTCGCCCACCATGTCTTAGGAGGATGAACCCAACCGGGAGCCCTGAAGTCTGTTGCAGGATAGTTCCCGCCAACTGCGCAGAATTGAGTGCCAAAGGTCTGCGCCACAGCCGGGTTCTCTCCCACTGGAAGTTCCCGCGATACCTTCCCAGGGTATAGCCCCATTATGCTGAGGGGAGGGCCCGCCCTCGAATAGCCGGACTGAAAGGTCAATCTCCCAACATGGACGGATTCGACGCTTCGGCTTACGCCCCACGCCATCTTCCGAACCTGAGTCACATTCATGAAAGAAAATAAAGGAAAGTGTCGCTTAGTCGACGGAAGGTAAAACTTCTCGCCATCCAGTTGAAAGATCCATTGTCCTTCGCCTGCCTGTAACTGGCGATCGGGATCGGATGCGGCATCCCCGAACATAAAGTCAGGCTTTCTGTAAGTCCAACGGTCAACATCCTCAAGAGGAGCCGTGGTCAAGATACTCTGCGTGGTCTGCGGATGACCGCCTTGGATGAGCGTATCCCGGACGAGGGAGCTCCGCTCACTGAACAAAGAAGCCTGTCCATGGAATTGCAGGCTGAGGTTACCATCTGCTCCACTGGTCATCCCAAACAGACTATTCAAGGGACCAGGGGTGTAGGGCACTGCAAAGAAAGAAAAAGGAAAAGAACTATGATTAGTTCAACAGTCAAGCGGACATGGAGATATAAGATTCGCTAAGGCATAGCCCCGCCCCGTGAGCAAGGCCAGTAAAGCGACAGCCTCGACAAAGCTTGATCTCGCAGACAAATCTGCATTTTGCAGAAAACGTCTAAATACCAACTTCGCTTAAGCAGGAAGTGGTATAGCCCTAAGGGCTGACGTCATCAAGAGGGCATTATGGTCAAGAGTCATCCTTCGTGGCCATGACTGAAGAGACAGACCCGAGTCCTGTTCCTCAACAGGATGGAGACTGCCCGAGTAATGGCTTCATACAGAAGCCCAAAGAAGAACTGTTCAGTTCTTAATTCCCGGTGCAAGAAAGATAGGGAGGTTCAAGGAAAACGAGTTCCCTAATGAGGACAGATCATATTCGATCATCCTAATAGCCAAATGTTGGCTCCAAAGGAGAGAGACCACGGTCTCTAATCAGATAGGAAAATCCTTACCGGTGACTGGTCGCTCGATGACCGGAGGAGGAGGACCCTCCGCTGCAGAAGTCGCCACTTCTTTTCCCGCTCGTCTTTTGGGCGCCATTAAAGAGTTGCAAGAGTTCTCAAGGTTCTCTGAATGGAGAAGGAAGAGGAAGAGGGAAAGTCAAGAAATTTCTCTGAAAAAAAAGGAGATCTTTTCCTGCTCAGCCCGATCGGGCTTTTATAGGCCAATCAGCGCCTGAAACGAGGCCTCGAAAAGGGCGTATGCCGCCGTTTCGAATTAATTCGAAACGCCGCCCAAAGCGCCTTCCCGAGAAGCGCTGGTTCAACTCCACTAAGGGTTAACTTCGCACCGGAGCAAAGTGCGGACTTCGCACAATCCTTCAAGGACTTCACCGAGAGGCTTACCTTATCCCTCTAAAAAGGCGCTAACATGCCAGTCTCGCGAAGATCACTCAAAGAAAGGACTATCTCCTTAACTCCGCATACAGTTTTGCCCCGCTATGGCCAAACTCTCAATGAAAGCAAGCAAAAATCAGATGATTAGAAGATGAACTTTCATTGATTTAAAAGGAAGGGTACATTGATATTACATCAAAGTTGTGTTTCATACAACACACCCAGTTGCTTAACAAGGTCATTTACGCAAAAGGTATACAAGTGGCTTTATCTGCTTCTAAGTCAAACCGACTGGACAAGGAAGGCCTTCCTCCTGCACAAGGCCGTAATCAGTGGTGCCGCAAGGACACGGTCATTATTCTCCACAAAAATGGCAGATCTTGCCAGGCCATTTTTGTTGAAGCCTGGCAATAAAAACCTATCGCCGCCAACACGATAGATCACGTATAATGGGAATCGGCAGTGATACCAGTGATCTAACGGGTGTGAGGCCCGTTTTCCCGAAGTGGATCGCCCCTAAAGGCCACCAAAATTGAAAGTTGGCAATGATGCCAGCGATCCCACAGGCGACGCCCACTATCTTGAAGCGGATCCTCTCCGGTAAAAGCGGCGGCCAGCCTCACCTCAGAACGAATCATCTCGGATAAAAGGCTGTCAACAGCCTCTGGGACACGCACCCGTCGCCCCAAATTGTTCCTCCTGCTTAAAAGTAAAGCTTTAACCGGGGAAGCATAAGGCAATTTTATGGTTCCTTCCATCAAGTCACAAGATTGGCGAGCATAGCCCACTGCAAGGCAAATCAGAACAGATTAGCAGTTAAGCACAAAAAAAACTGCAAATCAGAATCTTTTGGGTCAAAGCAATCCAATTTCAGTAAAGCAGAGGATAAGCCTCGCTTGCACAACATTGATGGGCTGGCTCAGCAAACGCCAAGTCCTAGCCTCGCCTATATGGCTAAGCCAGACTGATCCCATGGAATACAGTCTTAGCTCCGCCTATATGGCAAGACTGGCTCAACTATTGAAGAGACCAAGTCCCAAGTTCTGCTTGTGCAGCGGACTTAACATGCAATGATCTTCCAATGATCAGGTCAAGATGATAGCTTCACTGGGAAGCTATGCCAAAATCCTTCTCTGCAGATCAGTTAAATAGAGAACAAGGGAAGCTAATCCCTGAAGCAGCTGCCAAAGCTGAATTAAGGGAGATGAATTCCCTAAAATCGGTGAAGTCGTTGAATGATCAAGACTTACCGGTCCTTGGCCGGATAATGACCAGAGTGGGCATTCCCACTAGTTCAGAGATCTGAGTATCTCTTTCAAACCAAGAGAAGAGAAGAGAGGCAAAGCACTTCTCTTCAGAGGACCTCAAGTGTCCTATTTATAGGCCCCATGGCCTGAGCGCTGCCGCCTCAAGCGTGGAAGCATGAGCGCATTTAAGGCATTTATCACGCCTTGAGAAAAGGGACGGTCTCCCTTGGAACCGTGCAAAGGGAGAAACGTCTCCCTCATAAAGGCACTTATTGCGCCTCGAAGAAAGGGAATATCCTCCCTCGGAAACGTGCAAATCGGAGAATATCTCCCTCGATCAGCACGAAGAAAGGAGTAATCCTCCTCGTAACCAGCCCACGGCAGTTGATCTCGGGAAAGCGACATGCCCTCCCAAGCGAACATGTCATCAGAAGCCCAAATGCGGGGCTACTAGCTGCGAAGCTACCCAGTCTATATGATTCCTCGGCGAATCTACATCCCAAAGCAGGATTTAAAGCGAAGCTAAACTCAACCATCATGGCGACGTTCATACTCCACACACCACCAATCAAAGCAGTTCAAAGTATTTTGAAGTCTGAGCCATTGCAGACTTCTGAAAACTTTGAAGGGGGTCTTGTTGACACTTAAAAAAGACAAGATTCTTATTGGTCCGAACAATGTCTAAACTTGTTGACATTTACAAAAGACAAGTGACAGACGAGCTGAAGACCAGTTTTTCACCCATCTCCGAGGGACAAGGAAGCAACTTGGACTCCACTGATCCAGCAAGCAGACAGTGAACCCGGATTGTTTCTAAACAGACCTCAGCAGGTCTAAGGTGCTAGCACTTAGCATCACACGAGCCCAAAGGGATAGCCTCGCTTGAGAGGCTAATATCACTCGACTTCGCCTCGAAGCCATCCAAAGCCTCGCCAGGAAGCTAACTCGCAAACTTCGCCACAGAGGACTTCCAGCTCCGCCAAAGGGTTTCTTTCGGACTTCGCCAGAAGCTGCCTCTAGCTCCGCTACGAGCTCAATGCGGACGGCTCCGCTATGAATCTGCCACGGTCAACCTTTGACCAATCAAATCTCCGGATGAGATCGGATCCAATCAGATCAAATCTAATTAAGATTAAATCAGAGATCAAATTTGGCAGTTGATTACCACAATCTCTTGACTCTTCTAAAATGAGTAAGAGGATCAGGGGAAATCCTCCAACGATATGGAAAGGATCGAGAAGGTCAACCGACCTGCCAATTTTAGCTTCGCAGAAGCTGATCTTAGCCTCGCAGCAAGGCCACTTTTCAGATTTTAAACAGATTCGATTCAATCTGTTTCCATATTTTCAAGGGACGATTATACCCTTGCTCTCCCTATAAATAGCTCGCCAGGGGTACAGAGAGAGGGGAGGATCGATCGATCAAGACACAGAGGAATACAAGAGGACTCCACAAGCAGAGGTTTCTTCATAACGCACCGTGCGCTCTCGAATTCAGAGACCTTTTAGAGAATTGCTTTCTCTATTCAGGGTGTTGATACCCTAACATCGTCCTTCTTCGCAAGGAATCTCCGGAACCAGGCGAGAAGGAATTCCTAATTGAAGGCGATTTTGAGAAGCAGCAAGAGGGTTCTACCAACCTTCTGTTCTCTGATTCCCCGAACCAGGCGAGAAGGGAATCTCATCGCTCGCATCGTCAAAGGGACAAAGTGGTCGCGCGCTGACCAGACTCCTATCGGCACACTTCTCCAGAATCTCTGAGGAGATCTACTTGTAATCTTTTTTTAGAATACTTGTAATTTAGCTCCTCAAACTCTTTTTTTGAGTTTTCCCCCTTGCAAACATAATGGAAAACAATGTAATTATCTTTTGCATAAATACCAAGGCTTGCTTAGGTCAAAGCACCTAGCTAATCAATAATTAGATTTGTTCATCTTTCATAGATCTATTTTTTCTTTTTTTCTTTTATAAGGCATAAGAATCTTTATTTTTGAACCTAAGTGTGTAAGTGTATGAAGTGTGCATATTTCATTTAGGTAAAGATCAAGACTAAATTACTTTGACAAATTATCTTCCTAACCCTAAAAATCAACAAATAATCTTATTTTGACCAAGTTTAAGAAATCCTAATTTTGATTTTCCTATTCCTTAAAATTGTCTTAATTTCTTACAAAAAATATGTCAAAATATTGTTTCTATTTTCAAAAAGTTTTTTAAAAGTCAAAATTTTTTTTAATAAAAAGAAAAACCTAGATTATGTTAGAACCCTCCCCACACCTATCGCATGCATTGTCCTCAATGTATGAATTAATGCATAGATGCATGAAAAAGAAGACAGGGAAGGAAAATACTACCTTAAGGTGGTGGTTCCGGTGGTGGTCTGATTGGTCCACGAAATGCGGTCCAATCGACTTTGTAAGGAGTTCGGAGGAACCCACCAAAAATCTCTCTAATATAACCCATTAAAATGATGTATCCATGAAGGATTATTATTAAAAATTTAACCCCATTTAATTTCCAAATTCCATAATTAATTTCGGAGTCAAATTTGTCAACCGCCTTGTCCCAAAATGGAGTGTGAAAAGATAGAATGATTGACTTGGACTTAGGAAGTACGGGAACTAATACCGACTCAGGAAAGTGACTTAAGTCAAGTAAAGGTTCAGGAGTCGAGATTGGTTCTTGAAGTGGGTCCAAATCAAGAAGTTAAAACTCAAGTCCACATTCATTTTTCCACAATGGAATGTGACTTAATATTGGTGATTCAAGTTCAAGAATGACAGGTGTGGGAATCAAAACTGACTCTAAAATATTACTCAAATCGGGTAACAAAACAGGAGTCAATATTGATTCTGGAATTTGAACTGGATCACAAATTGGAGAATCTAGATCACATTTCTCATTGAGTTCAATTTCATAAAAATGAGAACTTGCCAATTTGTCAATGGGACTTTCAAAAGTATGAAATTGGTCAAGTTCAATAAAATGATCATCAAAGATGGGCAATTCAATTTGATTGTGAATTGGCACAAGATCCAATGTTGACTCAGGAAAAAGATTGAAATCGGGTGAAGACACTGGAGTCATAATTGAATCAGAAAGTAGAATTGAATCACTAAGTTAAGGTTCATGATCATATTCATTCTCAAGTTCAATTTCAGGAAAGGAATAACTTGCCAAACTGTCAATGTCATTTTCAAAATTTGGAGTTTGGGCAAATTCAAATGATTGCTCTGAAATGGAACCTTGTTTTTCAAAACAAAATGACTCTTCGGCTCTAACAGAATGGTTAGCGACATCAGAACTGGCCAAACGGTGAGAACGTAGAGTTTGGACCATCATATCTATGTCATGATTACGAGCGTTTGAGCCTGAGTCATGTCTTCAAGCATCTTTTCATAGTTGATTGGTTCATCGTTTTGTTGAAAAGATGAAGTGTTGTCTTAGAAATGGTGGTTAAATTGTGAGTATTGTGAGTCCATCAGATTTTGTGATTTTTGTTTGGACTCACGCATACTCATTTCCAAAATTGATGGTTTTCTATTTTGGACTGGTGGAACTGAGTATGAATCTTGAAAATATTGTGGACAAGGTGGATAAGAAGGGAAAGTTGGTTGAAAATTGGACTTGGGGGAGGTGAATCCCCACTGACTCTGTGAAGAGTTGAAATTATTCTAGAAATTATGGTTATAAGATTGGGGGCATGAGTTATATTGATTCGGATAAGACCAATCTGGCACACTAGGTTGGTTAAAGTTATGATATGCCGGGTTGATAATATCCGAAAAAGAAGTTGGTGTGTAATATGGATTACCATTAAAACTGGAAAAATTGTTGTTATAAGCCATATCACACAATAAAACACAAACAAAGAGGGAAAAAACAAACAAATAAGCAAACAAAAAAAAAAAAATTCTAACCTAAGTTAGGGTAGACATTTGACCTAGACGACTCCTAACTGGTTAGACTGTTCATAGGAGGTATAATGCAGACTTTGACCACAAGCTAATCAGCCAGGTCAGGGCAAGATTGGTGGGAGGTTATCCATCAAAGACGTTCCTTAATTAAGTAACCACCAACCTTCGGGCTTTCGGCTCTTAATCCCCTTCCTAGACACTGATTTGGCAGGAGTCAAATTCCAACACCTTTCCCCCTTAGGATAATCTCCTAATTGAGTCCGAGATGTCCCTAGGGCCAACGTCTACTCATTTTTAGTTAGGTTTGGGTTAGTGAGTGAGGAGATTGTTTGTGGGCTAAGGGAGGGTAATAACTTCCCCACCTTATCTTGTTTATAGGACAAGCCCTTAGATCAATTTAGTGCAGTGTACAAGAAAAGCAACACTTAAGCAATATAAACTATCTAAAAGTGTTCTTATCCTAGATGCTATGCACACGTACCTTTGCTCCAGCACTCTTCAACAGTAAATAGAAAATGTAATGAAATAGACACGTGCCTAAATGTAAAGTCTAAATCATTTTAGCATTTACAATCATCATTTTACTGTTGAGGTTAGAAAGTAAATACAGTGAATCAAACAAGAAAATAAATGCTACAGATATTTAAATTGTGCAATTCAGCCAACCTGCAGAAAATACAGGTTAGTAGTTCACTCAGTTTGCCACAGGACTGTAGCAAATCTGAGGGCTTCTTGGCTCTGCTTTCTTGAGCAGAGTTCAATGCCACTTATGTGTCCACTGCAGCAAGAATTCCTTGTTGTTAAATCTGTACAAAAAACAAAGAAGAAAGTTAACCAAAAATGTAAACTTTAAAGAGAATTATTTACCGTCCCTCCCCGGCAACGGCGCCAAAATTTGATTGAGCTGGAACCTGCACACAAAATACAGAATTTTAGAACTTTAAAATAGAGATATGCAAGTGCTCAATTCTACCGCGATAGCAAGTGGCTATGCGGGTCGTGATCCACAAGGAGGGACTGGCGATAGAAGCTTTTTTAGTAAGTTTTCTTTAAGATACAAAGTATGGTTAAAGTTCTTTAGTTCTTTAAAAGAAAAAGAGAAAAATTAGGTTAAAGTGAAGTTAGAAAGAAAGTGGAAGATTTAGAAGGTAGGAAAATGAAAAATGGTTTATTTACAAAGAAATTGAAAAGGTTGATAAAAATGGTTGGAGATTGTGATATTGAAACTAAAGAATAAAAGAAAAGAAAGACAACCTATAAATTACTTACCTCTTCAGTGCTCATATACTTTGATTCTGTTGCGACGACTTACCTTGTCTTTGAAGGCAATCAAGCATGGCGTATAGGATCTTCCCCGTTCTCGATCTACACTACGAATAAAAGGGCAATCTATACTAATAAGAGAAGGGTTGTTCATCACCATAGGCCATCAAGGGCACTTACAACGGCTAAGCAGTCTCGAGGCTATCAGATTCTCTTGGATTGCAACACATCAGAGGAGAGTAAAAGAAAACAAAAGTAAAAAAAGAAAAAGAAACTTTGATTCAATTCAGATAACAATGAAAGAAAAGACTTACTTACACCGGTGTCACTCTCAGTACAAGCTTGATCTCCTTCCTCCATGAAACTTGTCTCTCCTCTCAGTTACATAAAGAAAAGTAAAAATTACATAAAAAGAAAACTAAAAACCTAAGTTACAAACTACAAATTATCCTAACTTCTATTCTCTGCTTGGTCGTCCCCATTTACAGTGAAAATCCTGCCTTTTATAGGCAAAAACCCAGAGGGGAGAGGTGTGAGAAGATAAGGGGAGCAAACGCTCCCCCTAACTCTTTAACAAAGTCGCGGCCAGGGTGTGGCCAGGTGGCCACACCCTGTTGGTGGTGCTCCCCGGCTTCTCGATTTATATTTATCTTGAGCTGGATTTGCAGTTTAAGTTCGAGATTTTGACGAAATGACCTTTGATCCTTGGCTTCAACCGATCGATTTGTAGGGATTTGTTCTAATTGATTTTCAACCGATCTGAACCGACCTGATCTGCCCTGATTTACTGAGTTCGAATTAATTCTGATTTAATTCAGAATTTGATGGGATTTTGGGCTCATTTCTCTTCACTCTCCTTTAGGAATGGGCCTGCAAATAAATTAAACGTTTAATTAGGAAAAAGCAGAGTTTATTCTATAATAAGTATGAGAATATGATAATAAATGTGCAATATTAGTGACCAATCAAGATCCTGATACATTTTGTTCCTCCAGGGTGTATAGAGTAAGTTGAGCTATGGGCCTCAGTTAGGATCTTTTGCCTAATCTCCCCCCTGAGGCACACAAATTCTATCCCTGAAATAGAGTACACCATCATTATGTATGCGAACATCTGATCTCAGCCCCGCTTCCACTTGCTCCCTGAACTTTTGCAATCTGGGATCGTCTTTCTGTGCTTCTCTTATCTCCTCCATCAATGTCGGCTACATCTGAAATGCCATCAACTGCACGGACCCACTGACCTTCTGAATCTCCATCAAGTCTTACCGCCTCATCTCCTTGAGTAACTCCTCTTTCTGAGTGAGCAACACAACCATGTTGGCTTCAGGTCTCCTACTCAGGGCATTAGGCACAAAATTAACCTTGCCAGGATGGTACTGCAGATCTATATCATAATCTGCCATCAACTCAAGCCATCGCCTTTGCCTCATATTCAACTCCTTCTGAGTGAAAATGTACTTCAAGCTCTTGTGATTGGTGTAAATCAACACTCGGTCACCCAGCAGGTAATGCCTCCATATTTTCAACGCAAAGATCACAGCTGTCAGCTCTAGATCATGCGTTGGGTAGTTCTTCTCATGTGGCTTTAATTGTCTGGTTGCATAAGCCACCACATGTCCATGCTGCATCAATACACATCCAAGACCCTTCCCTGAAGCATCACTGTATACAATCATTCCTCCTGTCCCTGAGGGTGTCTTCAAGATTGGAGCTGAAATCAACTTATTCTTCAACTCCTCAAAAGCAGACGCACACTCCTCAGTCCATACATTCTTCTCTCCCTTCCCGGTAAGCTTGGTCAAAGGAGCTGCAATCTTAGAGAAGTCATTCACGAACCTTCGATAATATCCAGCTAATCCAATGAAGCTCCTGATCTTTGTTACGGACTTTGGAGTAGGCCAATCCTTTACTGCCTGAATCTTGCTGGGATCCATCAAGATTCCTTCTTTAGAGACAACATGACCCAAGAATGCTATACTCTCCAGCCAGAACTCACACTTACCAAGTTTGGCATGAACTGCTCAAGTCAGAGCGTCTGTAGCGCAACCCTCAGATGTTCCGCATACTCTTCTTCATTCTTGAAATAGACCAAAATATCATCAATGAATACCAACACAAACTTATCCAAATACGGTGAGAAGATTCTATTCATCAAGTCCATAAAAACTACTGGGGCATTTGTAACTCCAAAGGCATAACCAAGAACTCGTAATGACCATAGCGAGTCCTAAATGCCGTCTTCTGGATATCTTTCTTCTTCACCTTCAACTAACGGTACCCTGACTGCAGATCTAACTTTGAGAACACTTGGGCCCCATAAAGTTGATCAAAGAGATCATCAATTCTCGGCAAAGGGTACTTGTTCTTAATGGTGACTTTGTTCAATTCTCTGTAATCAATGACAATCTCTTGCCACCATCCTTGTTGTTTGCCAACAACACTGGTGCTCCCCAAGGGGAGTACTCGGTCTAATCAGACCCTTGCTCGAATACTCCAGCATCTACTCTTTCAATATAGCCAATACAGTTGATGCCATCCGGTACGGTGCCTTAAAGATGGGAGTCTCTCCTGGAATAATGTCAATAGAGAACTCCACAACTCTGTCAGTGGAAGTCATGATATCTCCTCAAATACATCCAGGAATTTATTCCACACTGACACCGTCTTCTTCTTTTCAGCAGTGGCATAACACAATTGATCTTCCTTTCGAGGGACTTGCGTTCTCTAAAGAACTGAAACTCCGGTTGGTGTGGAATCCTGAAGATCACCTTCTTGTTCCGACAGTCGATCACCGCATGATACTTGTTGAGCCAAGTCATGCCTATGATCACATCGTACCCTCCAGTGTCCAGGATGAACATGTCGCTTCCAACTTTCTGCCACATAACTCTACATTTCACGCCTTGCAAATCTTGTTAGTAATGACTACCCCATTCCCCGTACTAATTTTTCACTGGTCACCCATACATACTAGGGGTATAGAATGCAAAGCAGTAAATCTATTGGATATGAAGTAATGTGATGCACCGGAGTCAAAGAGTGATAAGATTAGAACTGAGTGGACCAAGATTGTACCTGTCACTACTTCTCCTAATGCCTCAGCTTCCTCTGCTGTCAAGTTGTAGGCCTGGCCTCTCCCGCGGCCTACTCCAGTCCTAGGTCCTCTCTGAGCTTGACCCAGAGTCCGACGCTGGGGAGGAAGTGGAGCTCCTCTGCCTACTGGTTCTGGATTCCTCCTCATCGGTGATGTCAAAAATGCTGGGGGCTGCTCGTGCTGGTGGTGTCATTCGTGCTTGAAGTGCTGGTGGTGCTTGAGCTTCATTCTAGGTCTTCTTGAATGGACACTTACCCACTGAGTTGTCTCCAGATCCGCAAGCCAAACATAGTCCATTGGCCATACTGCAGTTGCGTTGATTGTGTCCGGGCTTCTAACAATATTCATACACAAGCTGCTGAGAAGGAGGATGAAATGACCGATTGGCTACTGGGGCACCAAAAGATCTGACTGGATTCCCTCTGTTCACCTGCTGGAATTGGCGCTTCATAGGCTTGTGCTACAGCTCAACTCTCCTCTTCTTCTCCAATCCCTACTCCATATCATGAGCTATAGAAAGAACTTGGGAGTATGTCTTCAGCTGATGGGGTATAAGCAACATCTGGAGATTCCCCTCAATCCTTACTGAAATCTGCTAACTCTCTTCTCCTCGTCGGCTACCATATATGGTGCAAACCGACTAAGTCTCAGGAATTCAGCAGCATACTCATCCACCGATCGATTCCACTGCTGCAGCCTGATAAATTGCTCCTCCATCTCCTTCTGAGCAGTTGCAGGAAAAAACCTCTCATAGAAGCCCTTCGACAACTGGTCCCAAGAGATGGGCTTCTCCAGCCTCGCCTCTTCGGCTAGCCACCAGGTCCTCGCCACATCTTTCAGCTGGATCTTGGCCACTTTCACCTGGTTCTCACAAGAAATTCTGGCCGCCTTCAGAAGATCAGTCATGTCAATCAACCACTGCTCTGCATCCAGGGGCTTCTCAGTGCCTGAAAAGTCTGCCGGCTGGAACCTCCTGAAATCTGACATAGTACCCGGCCTCTACTCTCGGGGAGCAGTCAGCAATCCTTATCGCAAGAGCTCTGTCAGCTGCTACTAGTTATTCATCATCCCCTGGAGTATCCTCATCATGTCGTTCTCTCCGTGCGCACCTTCACGGGAAGTGCCAGGACCGTTACGTGTCCCCCGTCTCTCCATATTCGAGCCGGCTGAAAAGGTGACGGAATATGAGATTTCAGAAATCAAGGGATGGATTTCAAGGATAGAATAGATAACTTTATACTTGTAATTGGAATGTATAGCAAAGACTCATGTGACTCAATCGCAAATTAATCCAACATTAATTTGCAGACTGGCTGTACTGAAGGTGTGAGAGCCTAGGCACTGATATCAACCTGTGGCGCCCCGATCCCGCGGATACAGGGACGCCACTACGACGTACATACGCAGGGCGATGGTACCATCACGTATGTACGCTAAGCATCAATACAACACAATACAGGGATCAGAGTGCGAAAATATGTGGTGTTATACATTCCAACACAAAATAGTACAAGTACTTCGTTCAATTTGTATGTTTCCGTATATGGCCCGTACCATACACTTTCGCATACAAGTCGAGCGAGGTTGGTTATTGGAAACTGATGGGGAACGACGAACCATGTTTAGAGCGAGTCCCATGCATGCCCGGGACAACGGTCCAGGAGTATCCGGTACTGAGCCGGAACGTACCACTAGGTATCGGGACTTACTATATGCCCGAAGGTCTTAGTATACGCCTGAACAGGAATAGAGTGCCACCGTTTCCCACAGGGATATACCCAGGGGATTATAGCACACCCGGTAGGCAAGCAGGGGGGTAGGGGTGCCAGTACACCCCGCGGAAGCGCCTGGTGGCCTCCAGGTCAAATCCCAGGAATTAGTTGTACAACATATGTATGGCCACCATAAACACAGAAGCTATATCGATACCCATCAATTTTCTCCGTCCCGGTGTAAGTTGTTTAAATATAACAAAGTGTCAAATAATAAAGTCCACAGGGTATTCACAAAAGTCCAATATCCATAGTTATCCTATTATGGGGGTCAACAGGAGTATAGTATCAGGAGTAATGTCAGGAGCCTCCCTATTTCAGGGGTTCAAGTATACAGGAGTTCAGGAGTACCAAATGTCTGATAATAATATAATAATCATGCCAAGTCCCAGAAAAGTGATAGTCATGAATATGCTATATAATACAGGTATCAAGGGTGGTAATGTCCGGTCAAGGGTTACGATGTCAGGTCAATGTACTTGTACCACATGAAAGCATGTCATATACCGGGTGTCAGGATCAGGTGTCAAGTATGACATATATCAAGTGCCAGTATAAATACCGAGTGCCGGTGTCATAACTCATATATCAAGTATAACATGTCAAGTGTCGGTGTCAGATGTCACGTGTCAAGTATAACATGTCAAGTGTCAGGTAAATACCGAGTGCAAAATCATATATTAACTCGTATAGCAAGGAGTCAGGTACTAAAAATTATAGTAGCAATTGTTAGGCATGTTACGGTAGTAATACGATGTTCATATATCAATATTATGCAATAAATTAAGGGTAATTATTTTTAAGTTTAATATAAAGCACTCGCCTAAAATCAGAATGAAATACCGGTTAAAATCTGAGAAATCCACGAACGCGTGCGAGCAAGCCACTAGCCCATATTTATATATTAAAATATATAAATATAAAAATATATATATAAATATTAGAGAGGGAATGAAGAGGAGAGAGAGAGGAGAGAGAAAGTTGTAGGAAGGAAGAGAGAGAGAAAATAGGGTATTTTTTGAAGAGGAAATAAGAATTAAAAGGGGAGGGGTATGGTTGTAATTATGGGAAAGTAATTAGGGAATGAGGGTATGGATGTTTAGGGATAGTAAGAAATTTTTTATATATGGAAGGAAAAGAAAGAAGAGAAGAAAAGAAAGAAAGAAAGAAGAAGAAGAAAGAAAGAAAGAAGAAGGAGGGAGGGGATGGCAGCCGGCGGCCCTGGGGCGACGGCGGCGCCGCCGGACGTGGGGACGGCGCGGCTGCCCCGGGTAGGGGTGGTGTGGGGGTGGAGTTGTTTTGTAGTTGTTGTTGTTTGGTGGAGGAGTGGTGGTGGTAGTTGATGGTGATGGTGGTTATGGTAGTTGTTGGAGGTGGTGGGGAGTTAGAGGAGGAGGAGGAGGTGATGATGGGTGGTGGGAGTGGTGGATTTGATGGAGATGGTGGTGAATTTTGGAGGAGGAAGGGAGGTGGTGGTGATGAGTTTGTTTGAAATTGGAGGTGGTGGGTGGTTGGTGGAGGTTGAAGGAGGTGGAGGAGTGGAGGGGGTGTGGGGGAGTGGTGGCCGACAGTTAGAGAGGGCGGTGGGCAACGGTGGTGATGGTGGAGGCGGCGGTGGTGAAGGTGGAGAGGTTGGTTTTGGTGGGAAATGTAAATGGAGAAGATGAAAAAATGAGAAGGGAGAAGAGAAAGAAGTTTATAGGGGAAGAAGGGGGAAATTGAAAACACCTAGAGGGGGGGTGAATAGGTGATATGCTAATCTAGAAACTAAATGCGCTAAATGCGGAAGCTTAAAAATAAATTGCAACACACTTAGTACAACTCACAAGTGTAGCCGAATTCCCCGTGAAGGGCTCTGGACTAACTCCTCTTGATTCCCCTAGATATGGGTTGAGGTGCTATATGAAGCTCTTGTGGTTAAGTACAAGTGAGGCACACACAAACAAGCCAAGCATATAAGGATGATAAGCAATATGAAATAATGCAAGGCAACACAAGCAATATGAATGATATGAATGAAGAATGATGCAATGCACAATTAAAAGAGAGAGGGTAAGAGTGACAATGGATCAAACGCTAACAACAAGATATGTTTCGAGGTTCGAGCCCCTAGCTCTACATCCCCGCCTTCACCACCGTGAAGGATTTCCAATCCACTATCTCCCACCGAGGGAACCTCCACCGAGGAGGATTTGTTACAACACTAGGAGTACCGAACTCCTCTCTCAAACACCGCCTCACAACCGAGGGGTAGGCCCGTAACCAAACAACAACCAATCCACCTCACACTTGAGGGATACAAACCAACTCCAACTCCACCTCACCAAGAGGGAGTAAACAACAATCTCCACCTCTACCAAAGAGGGAGCAAACACCAACCCAATACAACAACCTCAACCTCTACCAAAGAGGGAGCAACACAAGAAATCAAGGGTTTACAACAAGTGGTATGTTTCAACCACAAACCTCTTTCCTTTTTCCACAAACAAAGATCCTAAATAGAATATGATAGAAGATAGCTCAAGTGTGGAAAAACAAAGTGTTTTGATCAAAGAAATTCTCTTGGAAAACACCAAAATAGATATAGAAGTTTAGATCAAAAACTATTTCCCAAAACCCTAATTTCTTTGAAATAAACAAAACACTTAAAACAAATAGATGAATCTTTTTGGCACTTAAACTCTTTTGAAAACTTCTTTAAACACCAAGAATAGAGAGAAATTTTAGCTTATAAAAACTTAGCCAAAATCCCAAAGGAGTGGGGTTTATATAGGCCAAACAGAAAACTAGCCGTTAGGCTGATTTGCCAGCCTGACAGGCTTGCGGTCGACCGGCCCGGTCGACCGTCAACGGTCAGAAATATGACCGTTGGGGCATCCGGTCGACCGCAAGGCCGACCGCCCAGATACAGAGAGCAGAGCTCTCTGGTCCGGTCGACCGCCCGGCCGGCCGGCCCAGTGTCTGCCAGACGTGCACAATGCTGTGCACGTCGGTCGACCGTAACGGTCGACCGGCCCTTGGTTCGGTCGACCCGTGCGGTCGACCGACCTGGCCTGTCAGCCACAGTCTGGGTCAGAAAAACAGGTTTAAAAATATTTCAGAAATTCTTTTATCTCTTCTAAAAATCCCCAAAAATAGTTTTATCATTTTGCATTGATATATAAACATGTGATAAAGATTACAACTCAAATATCAAGCATATGAAACCATTTTTGTATTTTAACATTTTTACCAAAAATCAAAACTTGTATTTTACCAAACTTGGATTTTTTCAATAGGAAATCTGATTTTTCCTAAAACACATGAATAGACATATCAAAATAAGTTTGTATAAGATATGAAGCATGTATGTATATTGAACATATCTAATATACATAAAAACCATTTAAACTTGTTTTGATCTACTATTCATGAAAACCAAATCTAAAACATAAATCTTCTGTGTGTTGTGCACTTGAGCATATCAACTATTCTTATCTTTACAAATGAATCTAAACACACTAAACTATGGATACCTAAGTCTTTTTGACGATCTTCCATCTTCAAGTCGACTCGGTCCAAACTCCGTGATCCAACGAGCATGGCTATGAATGATCTTGACGCTCGGGCTCGGGAATCACCAAGTGAAGGCTTCCAAACTCCTCTTTTTGAAGCAATCACCAACTAATATCTTGTTATATGATCTGAGACTAGAAACACAAGATTATTAGTAAACATAACTACATGAGTTAATCATCATCAAAACTAGGGTGGAAGGCCTTTGGGCCAACAATCTCCCCCTTTTTGATGATGACAAAACTCATGGAGTTATATATGCATGGATTAAAGTTAAGCTTCAAAGAAGCTCCCCCTTAACTCATGCATAAACAAATAAACAATAATGAATATGCAATGAAGGCTCTTAAACATGAATGCATAGATATGCATAAACAATAAAAAGGCTCTAGATACCAATGCAATATTCAAAAAACAAAACATGCTCTAGATACCAATTAAAATTAAACTAAATTAAACTTAATATATGCAAAACATAAGTATGCATATATAAAACTCAAAATCTTTCTCCCCCTTTTTGTCAATCATCAATAAAGGGGTAAAAAAAAAATCAAATCAATAAATTTTTCTCCCCATTTTGTTCGAAACAAAGAATCAACAAAAGGGTAAAAACCAATCACAATAAAACAATATCAATGAGGGGTAAAAATCTTTCTCCCCCTTTTTTGTCAATCTCCCCCTATTTGTCTAAAACAAAAACAAAGTCATTAAGGGGTGACTTTAAATATGATATCAATTAAAAAATATGTCAATGAAATGCCTCTTGATATCAATTAAAAAATATGAAAACAACATCTTGATACCAATTGAAATAAATGTTCATTTTAAACATATGATATCAATTGAAATTATTATTTTCTATCATAAAGTAAGGGAGTGGAAATATAAATACCAATTGAAATATGAAAATCAAATTTTCTCCCCCTTTATGCAATACAAACTAAACACATGCATAGGCTCGAAATAAGATACCAATTGAAATCTAAATCAATTGAAACAAAGTTGAAGCTCAAGCCTTAGCATAAACAAAATATATATGTATGAAAGTGTTAATACCAATCGAAATTGATACTATTAGAATTGAAGGCATACATACATAAACACATATGAGTATACAAGAAGATCAAAATTGATACCAATTGAAAGAATTCAATGATACCAATTGAAACAACAATAATAGCAAGGTATACATCATATAACTATCCACCCAATCATGGTTCAAGTTTTTAATGATTTTCATTGTAAAGCATACATGAACATGATCGCCCATCCATCCTCCCGTAGACGGTAGGGGTTTTCAAAAATAGATTTAAAAATATAATATGTTTGAAAACATCTACCATAATGAAGAATACGAACTAGTTAAATGGAAAAACTTGTTAACTAGTACGAAATCCTTCAAGTAAGGAATAAAATAAAATTATTTTTCATGAAACATGAAATCCACATGATAATCAACACTCTAATCCAATTAAGCATAAATATGACTCATGAAAACAAAACATGAGTAAACAATAAATGTGAGTGTACAAATAGAATGTGAAGATCATAATCATGAAAGATAGACAATAAGCTCAATATTCCTTGAAACATGAAAATCATCAAAACTATTTAATTTTCAAGGTATATGTATGTCCTATACAAACTAAAGTATACATACATATCTAAACACAATGAGTCCACAAAGATATATGCATTAAGGCACGTGGCTCAAAAGGATGTATATGTATAATAATAGTTTGGATAAAATAGACATATACATGAAGTTAAACATAAATATATAAAACTAATTCAAGAATGGGAATACAAGTCTAATATGTATGGATCATCAAAACTAGACTATACTAATACATCTAATGGGAACAAATAAGCATTTAAGCACAAGCATATATGGATTTATTTGTGGCCCACTATATGCACAAGTATATACCTAGTTTTAACAAAAACTAACATTTAAACATATATTCAATACATGAAGCATCAAAACAAGATAAGAATAAACATGAAAATCATAAACATGATTATTATGAAAATTCACATGATATTAGAGCTATGATAAACATGATAGCTAAACAAAGGTGAGAACACAAAAATAATAGTCCATATTAAACATGGGTGTCTCAAAAGGCTATACATGCATGTCAAGAGTCTAATAATCATGGCATTTACATACTAATCTATAAACATCAAAACATGCTATAAATAATAAACATGAAAAACATGCAAAAATAAATAAGGAGTTAGAAATCGTTACCAAAACCTAGAAGGCAACTTTTCTTGTCTCCAAAACATGGTGGTCCTCTCCACCAAACCTTCCCTTGAAAGTGATGCATCCAATTGGTTCTCTTTAAGCACGGAACGCATCCACTCCAAGGTACAGCTACTCTCACGTCATGTGAGAGCCCACACCTACATCAAAAACACGAGGGGTGGTCTTTGGTACCCATAATCTTTTGGGTCCATGGGGGTTAGTACCTTCTCTAACCCAAACAAACTTATTTGCTAAATTACAATCATGTATACGATCAAAACAATTTAGTAAGGTGGCCCTTACGTCACAATGTGTACAAGTGTACACATGAGCATACATGTGATGGGTGTGTCCGTGAGGAGCATGTGTATGCCGTGGAGGGTGTGCATGAATAGATGGAACTTGTTTCTTTCGAAACAAAGTTTCCAAACGTGTATGGCTCTTGGCACATTGGCTCAAAGTGGAGCCCAAACAATCCATTCTCTTCTATAACAAATAAAAATCATCATTAATCCTAGAAGAAGAGATGCATGTAATAGGTATGCTAGGTGAAGCTACACTAGCATGGCAAACATGAGAATCAATATCATTTTTCAAAGATTTATTTTTATTTAAACAAATTTCTAACTCTTTTGTAATGAAATCAATTTCTCTTTTCAAAGAGTCATTATCTCTTAAAACAAATTCAACTTTTGAAGACAAAACATCATTATTTTTCAAAATTGATTCACAATCATTTTTAGATTTTAAAATTTATTTTCTTTAAGTGCAAGTTCTAATTGAGATCTCAATGAACCCCTTTCATTATAGACCTCAACCTTCTCTTGCAAAACCATGTTAAGCATAGAAGACAAATTCTCTTTTTCTTTATTTAAAACACAAGTCTTCTTTTCAACAAATTATATTTTTCAATTAATTTTTCACACACAATGGATAGTTCTTCATTTAAAGCAGGTGCATCAACATAATCATTAGAAGAACTATCATCATCATCATCTAAGTGGGTTTCCGAGTGTACCTCAAGGGAGTCATTCCCTTGGACCGTATAGCATTGTTGTGGCTCGGATTCATCTCCACTAGATTCCTCCTCCGGTTGGATTGGCAATTGAAGCTTGGAGGTGGTGGTGGTTGTCAAAATGTTCCACACTGCAAAGGCGGAATCAATATTAGAAACACGCAAAAGATAATCTTTAGGAAGTGTGCTTCTAATGGCCTCAAGGGCTTGTGCATTGGCCCCTATATGCTTGCTATCACTAAGGTAGGATTCCTTGGTAATGGCAAGGTGAACCTTATAACCTAGGGCTTCAAGGTAAACGGACATCTTAGCCTTACAAACAACAATATTGGAAGGGTCAAACATAGGTGGGGTCATGAAGTCCATGGGTCCAAACTATATGTGTGCAAACAAGCAAATGCAAATGTAGATTAGCTAAACAAAGGATCTCACTCCTAGGATGTTAAGCCTAAGTATCAGGAGCGTAGGCTCTGATACCAATTGAAAACATCTAGAGGGGGGTGAATAGGTGATATGCTAATCTAGAAACTAAATGCGCTAAATGCGGAAGCTTAAAAACAAATTGCAGCACACTTAGTACAACTCACAAGTGTAGCCGAATTCTCCGTGAAGGGCTCTGGACTAACTCCTCTTGATTCCCCTAGATATGGGTTGAGGTGCTATATGAAGCTCTTGTGGTTAAGTACAAGTGAGGCACACACAAACAAGCCAAGCATATAAGGATGATAAGCAATATGAAATAATGCAAGGCAACACAAGCAATATGAATGATATGAATGAAGAATGATGCAATGCACAATTAAAAGAGAGAGAGGGTAAGAGAGACAATGGATCAAACGCTAACAACAAGATATGTTTCGAGGTTCGAGCCCCTAGCTCTACATCCCCGCCTTCACCACCGTGAAGGATTTCCAATCCACTATCTCCCACCGAGGGAACCTCCACCGAGGAGGATTTGTTACAACACTAGGAGTACCGAACTCCTCTCTCAAACACCGCCTCACAACCGAGGGGTAGGCCCGTAGCCAAACAACAACCAATCCACCTCACACTTGAGGGATACAAACCAACTCCAACTCCACCTCACCAAGAGGGAGTAAACAACAATCTCTACCTCTACCAAAGAGGGAGCAAACACCAACCCAATACAACAACCTCAACCTCTACCAAAGAGGGAGCAACACAAGAAATTAAGGGTTTACAACAAGTGGTATGTTTCAACCACAAACCTCTTCCTTTTTCCACAAACAAAGATCCTAAATAGAATAGGATAGAAGATAGCTCAAGTGTGGAAAAACAAAGTGTTTTGATCAAAGAAATTCTCTTGGGAAAACACCAAAATAGATATAGAAGTTTAGATAAAAAACTATTTCCCAAAACCCTAATTTCTTTGAAATAAACAAAACACTTAAAACAAATAGATGAATCTTTTTGGCACTTAAACTCTTTTGAAAACTTCTTTTAAACACCAAGAATAGAGAGAAATTTTAGCTCATAAAAACTTAGCCAAAATCCCAAAGGAGTGGGGTTTATATAGGCCAAACAGAAAACTAGCCGTTAGGCTGATTTGCCAGCCTGACAGGCTTGCGGTCGACCGGCCGGTCGACCGCCAACGGTCAGAAATATGACCGTTGGGGCATCCGGTCGACCGCACGGCCGACCGCCCAGATACAGAGAGCAGAGCTCTCTGGTCCGGTCGACCGCCCGACCGGCCGGCCCAGTGTCTGCCAGATGTGCACAATGCTGTGCACGTCGGTCGATCGTAACGGTCGACCGGCCCTTGATTCGGTCGACCCGTGCGGTCGACCGACCTGGCCTGTCAGCCACAGTCTGGGTCAGAAAAACAGGTTTAAAAATATTTCAGAAATTCTTTTATCTCTTCTAAAATTCCAAAAATAGTTTTATCATTTTGCATTGATATATAAACATGTGATAAAGATTACAACTCAAATATCAAGCATATGAAACCATTTTTGTATTTTAACATTTTTACCAAAAACCAAAACTTGTATTTTACCAAACTTGGATTTTTTCAATAGGAAATCTGATTTTTCCTAAAACACATGAATAGACATATCAAAATAAGTTTGTATAAGATATGAAGCATGTATGTATATTGAACATATCTAATATACATTAAAACCATTTAAACTTGTTTTGATCTACTATTCATGAAAACCAAATCCAAAACATAAATCTTGTGTGTGTTGTGCACTTGAGCATATCAACTATTCTTATCTTTATAAATGAATCTAAACACACTAAACTATGGATACCTAAGTCTTCTTGACGATCTTCCATCTTCAAGTCGACTCGGTCCAAACTCCGTGATCCAACGAGCATGGCTATGAATGATCTTGACGCTCGGGCTCGGGAATCACCAAGTGAAGGCTTCCAAACTCCTCTTTTTGAAGTAATCACCAACTAATATCTTGTTATATGATCTGAGACTAGAAACACAAGATTATTAGTAAACATAACTACATGAGTTAATCATCATCAAAACTAGGGTGGAAGGCCTTTGGGCCAACAGAAATGAGTAGGGATAGGGGGATGGACTGCTGTTGCAGCCCATCAGGCGGCTGCAGGAGTCTGCTGCAGGAAGGGAACAATGCATGGGAAAGGTAAGAGGAAGAAAAGAAAATAAAGAAAAGGAAAGAAAATAAAGGAAAAGAAAAAAATAAGGAAAAAGAAAAGAAAATAGTAAAAAAAATTTGCTATTAAATAATTAATTTATCAAAATATCTGAGAGTATAAATTAGGGGAGTAGAGAAAGAAAAGTAAGAAAAGAAAATATCGTAGATAATATTATTATTTTAATAAAGGGAAAATTCGACTGTTTCAGAAAAGTTCTGAAAAATTCTCAAAAATAAAAAATATTATATTAAGATGCCCGGTGAAATCGGATTTGAGAAATTCGATGTAATTTTCAAATTAAAAATCCTAAAATCTTCCGGCGATACCGGCTGAGACAAGAATCGGTCAAATTTTGATAAATTTAGAAAAATTCTAAAAAATGTATTTAGATAGAAAATAAAATTCTAAGATGTAACATAAAAGCCATTTTTAAAAATTCAATCCCGTTTGAAAACTAAAAATCCGGAATCAGTCAGTGATGCCGATCGACACCGGTTTTGAAGATTATGCAGAAAAATTCTGAAAAATTTCAGAAAATCATGAAAAATATAAAATATTAGAAAACAGTGTCTGAAATTGAAATCGGTCAAATCGGGCAGCTGGCTGCTATCGGGTTTCCGGTCTGGGTTAGGGCTGACTCTAGGTCTGAGAATCCAATTCGATACACAATAACGTAAGCAATCACAACCCAAAAACACATATTGGAAGAAAATTAAATTAATACGGTTGAAAATTTTGGGACGTATCCCGGGAACAGCAGCCTGTTGTTCTTTACCGGCTTATATTTTCACAGATAAAGATCACTTTGGTTCAAGCATAAGCTTGTTTCTTTTGAGCATAAAGCTTGTTGTCTTGAGCAACAAAGCTCCATTGGTTTCAAGCATAAAGCTTCTTTCTTCTGATCGAGCGTGAAACTCCTTTTCTTTCAGCAATAAAGCTCTCTTGTGTTCAAGCACAAGGCTCTAGAATTATTGAGCATAAAGCTCGTGGTCTGGGGCTATAGAGCCCTCTTCTTTTCGAGCATAAAGCTCATGGTCTGGGGCTATAGAGCCCTCTTCTTCTTTCCCTTCATTGAGGGTAAAGCTCGTGGTGTAGGGCGGTAAAGCTTCTTTTTGTTGAGCGTAAAGCCCGTAACTTTGAGCAACATGATCTCTCTTTCTTTTAGGGAAAAAATTGTCTCATTCGAGCGTAAAGCTCATTGCAGGGATGTTGACATGTTGTTGATGGAGAAAAAGATTAAGGGAAAGGTGATAGAAGAGATAGATTGATATAGAAAACTAATGGCAAGAAGGAAAAGAAAATAACAAAAATAAAAATCAGACTTTCCTTTATTGTTCTTCTCTTTTTGATGTTGCTGATCTCTCTCTCTCTTCCTTTTTCTTTCCTTGCCTCTCTCCTCTTTCTTTTTTGCTTCTTTACATATATGCATCAATATGTGAGAATTCATTCTTATCTCAAAATCTGCTCTATAATTTTGAATGCTATCTGATAACTCATCAACCATCAAGTTCAAACTTCATCTTATCCAATTTTAATGCTTTTTACCCAAAATATAGGCTTGATTCATTGGACCCTCAATCAGATAATAATTGGTTAGAATTTAGGTGATAGAGTTGGATAACATAAAGAGATCAAATGCTAAAACCCCACTCGAAACGGGCCATGGACTTGTTTAAACAATCTATCCAATATTAATTTAAATGAGTTTAACTAAAACAAATGGCTGCAACGGGGACAAGTGGCTTGGCTTGAGTTGATTTGAGAAGTCGATCATGAGGTTTGATGATATAAAAACGCAACCGTTGGCAGAGTAGTTGAGGACTCCTTTTTTTTTCCTTCTCTTCTTCTTTTTCTTTTTCTTTTTTTTTGCCAAAAAAAATTATAATGACCTTAGAAAAGGTTAAAACATAACTTGACATAATTTGAGTTTGAAACCACTGAAAATTGTTGTTGGAACCTGTTTCGATGAAGACGTTTGCGATGCATGACATTTGGAGCTCTAACACATGACGAATCAAGAGTCCTACATGATCAAGATGTGCCAAGGAGAGTTGATAGAGTGTGGTTTGTAAAGTTGAAATAGCATGTAAAAGCCTTGACACAAACACACACTTCATTGGTCCATTAGTCGACTTGATGTCTATTATAAGTCGACTAATCCTTGATGTAGTCGACTAACCCAGAACCCAAGTCGACTAATCCTGTGTCCTGAATCTGACCCAACTCTCTGTTTGATTATTAGTCGACCGACAGTCAATATAGTCGACTAATAGACTTTTCTAGTCGACTAATCCAAGTCCCCTAGTCGACTAATCCCTGGTCAAGTCGACTAGTTGTTAGTTGCAGTCGATTTGAAGTAGTTATACAGAAACCTGTCAGTCAATCGACACTTCCCTAGTCGACTAATTGCCAAACCAAGTCGACTAATAGTGGAAATTTTGCCTAGTCTAGTCGACTAACTCAGAACCCAAGTCGACTATAGGCAGTTTCTGACTGTTAGACAGTTTTCATTATCTGGTCTTTTGTGCAACGAATTTCAACATCTCTCTTATTTGAATTGCACCTATAACTCCCTAACTTACCCTAGTCTTCAGCTATAAATAGGGAAGTTATACCAAAGGCCAATTACTAAGAGTTTTTATCAGTTTTCCAAAGCCAAAAATTGAAAACCTGAAAACTGTTTTTCCAAACTTCTGTTCTTCACCAAAAGACATTTCCATGTGAAGTTCTCTGAAGTTCTTGTTTTCTATACTAGACCTTGTCCACATACACATTCAGTACCAAGCTATAGGAAAAGAGTTGTAATTCTCAAAGTGATCATTGTACACGGGAGGCTTCTTGGTTGTAGAGGCAGTTGTACAAGGTGAAAGGTATTCTCTTGGTGGAAGAGGTGTTTCTCTTGGTGGAAGAGAAGGTGTTCTCTTGGTGGAAGAGAAGGTGTATACATTTGGCGAAGGGGATTTGTCAAGTGGTGTACATGGTATATTGATTTTGGGTGGCAAAATCAAGGTTAAAGGAAAATCTCAAGCGGTGGCTTGGGGACTGGATGTAGGTCACAAGGACCGAACCAGGATAAATCTCTTTGTTTGCGTTTGTCAACTTTTCTGAGATTTGATTTCCTTTATTGCAAGTTATTTATTTGCTTAACGATTAATCCTTCTTGTCTAGTGTTTGTGTTGATTTAAATATAGATCCTACATTTGGTATCAGAGCGGGTACAAGTCAACAACAAGGATGGCAACGGAGTTCTCATTATCCCAATTCAAAGAAGGACATTCTACACAACGTCCACCGCTATTTGACGGAACCAACTAAAACTATTGGAAGTGTAGAATGAAGATATACTTGCAGTCACTCAACTACGACCTTTGGAACATCGTAGAAGTATCGTACACCAAGCCCACAACCAACTACAACGCTTGGAGTGAAGATCAAAAGAAGAACGCGAACCTTGACGCCAAAGCGATGAATGCTCTATTTTGTGCCCTAACCAAAGAAGAGTTCAACCGTGTTTCAATAGCAACTTCTGCACATCAAATATGGCATACTCTTCAGGTAACACACGAAGGCACTAATAAAGTTAAGGAATCTAAAATATCTGTTCTTGTCCACAGGTTTGAGTTATTCAAAATGGAGGAGAATGAAACCATATCTGAGATGGTTACAAGATTCACCGACATCACCAATACATTAGCATCCCTTGGAAAGGACTACACCCAAGTTGAAAGAGTTCGAAAGATCCTTCGTGCACTCACACCAGAATGGGAGAGAAGACAACCGCCATTGAAGAGGCGAATGATCTCTCAACTATGACATTAGAAAACCTAATCGGTAATCTAATGGCATATGAAGTGCAGTTAGAAGAAAGGAAGAAGGACGAACGATAACACCGTTCAAAGAAGAAAGAACTCGCCTTCCATGCATCTTCCGACACGGACAATGATGACGAAGAGGAGATGGCAATGCTCTCAAAGAAATTCAGGAAATTTCTAAAGCAAGGTAAATTCAAATGCTTTGATTGTGATAAACCAGGTCATATAAAGATGGATTGTCCTTTGCTTAAGAAGAAAGATAAGTACAAGAGTAAGAAGTTTAGAAAGAAGAAGAACTACGAAGCATCATCAGAATACAGTGATTCATCTTCATCTGATGAAGAAGAATCCACTGAACGTGTCAACCTATGTTACATGGCACTTGAAGATGATGAGGTATCATATTCTGAACTCTCTGATGCATTCCATGAATTATTTCTTGATCTGAAAAATGAAAACTGAAAACAAAAATTTGTCAAAAGAAAATGAGAAACTTTTAAAGGAAAATTCATGTTATGCATTACAATGTTCATCTATAAATTCTCAACACAGATGAGTTTGAAAAGTCATATCATCTTTGAAAATTGAAAATGAGAAATTTATAAAAGAGAACATTTTTCTGAAAAAGGAAACTAAGTCTTTGAATGAAAGGATTTCTATATTGGATAAAGACATGTTAGTTTTCAAAAATAAATATAAAGATCTTTTGCAAAATGTGACTAAGTCTAATAAAGGAAAAGAAAATTTGAATGCTTTATTATCTTTTCAGAAATTGTCACATGATAATCATGGTATTGGATTTATTGCAAAATCTTCATGTTATAGTAATCCATATAGTTTCTTTGTAAAAAGAAAGCCTAAGAAAAATAAGTTTATATGGATTCCTAAGAACTTAAATTTTCATGATAAAAATACATATATTGCATCATACATGCATGATATATGTGATTCTTGCAACTATGTGTATATTAACAGGTGGAAACCAAATTCTAATGGATTGGAGTCCTAAAGGTTAATATGTTCTTTTATGTTTGGTACCATCTAACGTTTATCTTGCAGGTACCATATAAAATTGATAAAGAACAATTATATATATATGTACTAATATATTTGTTACAGGGGGAGAACAAAGTATTTCTCTATTTGTTATAACCCAATTTCTGCAGGGGGAGGAAAATATAACATATCTTCTGTAGGGGGAGGACTTGTGCCACAAAGCGTCATCATCAAAAAGGGGGAGAATGTTGGAACCTGTTTCGATGAAGACGTTTGCGATGCATGACATTTGGAGCTCTAACACTTGACGAATCAAGAGTCCTACATGATCAAGATGTGCCAAGGAGAGTTGATAGAGTGTGGTTTGTAAAGTTGAAATAGCATGTAAAAGCCTTGACACAAACACACACTTCATTGGTCCATTAGTCAACTTGATGTCTATTATAAGTCGACTAATCCTTGATGTAGTCGACTAATCCAGAACCCAAGTCGACTAATCCTGTGTCCTGAATCTGACCCAACTCTCTGTTTGATTATTAGTCGACCGACAGTCAATATAGTCGACTAATAGACTTTTCTAGTCGACTAATCCAAGTCCCCTAGTCGACTAATTCCTGGTCAAGTCGACTAGTTGTTAGTTGCAGTCGACTTGAAGTAGTTATACAGAAACCTGTCAGTCAATCGACACTTCCCTAGTCGACTAATTGCCAAACCAAGTCGACTAATAGTGGAAATTTTGCCTAGTCTAGTCGACTAACTCAGAACCCAAGTCGACTATAGGCAGTTTCTGACTGTTGGACAGTTTTCATTATCTGGTCTTTTGTGCAACGAATTTCAACGTCTCTCTTGTTTGAATTGCACCTATAACTCCCTAACTTACCCTAGTCTTCAGCTATAAATAGGGAAGTTATACAAAGGCCAATTACTAAGAGTTTTTATCAGTTTTCCAAAGCCAAAAATCTGAAAACCTGAAAACTGTTTTTCCAAACTTCTGTTCTTCACCAAAAGACATTTCCATTGTGAAGTTCTCTGAAGTTCTTGTTTCCTATACTAGACCTTCTCCACATACACATTCAGTACCAAGGCTATAGGAAAAGAGTTGTAATTCTCAAAGTGATCATTGTACACGGGAGGCTTCTTGGTTGTAGAGGCAGTTGTACAAGGTGAAAGGTATTCTCTTGGTGGAAGAGAAGGTGTTCTCTTGATAGAAGAGAAGGTGTATACATTTGGCGAAGGGGATTTGTCAAGTGGTGTACATGGTATATTGATTTGGGTGGCAAAATCAAGGTTAAAGGAAAATCTCAAGCGGGTGGCTTGGGGACTGGATGTAGGTCACAAGGACCGAACCAGGATAAATCTCTTTGTTTGCGTTTGTCAACTTTTCTGAGATTTGATTTCCTTTATTGCAAGTTATTTATTTGCTTCACGATTAATCCTTCTTGTCTAGTGTTTGTGTTGATTTAAATATAGATCCTACAATTGTTACGTGCAGAAATTAAAATATACTTCAACACAAACATATGGAAGAAGATGGACCAGTCGTCACTAACAATTAGTCAAATATTTTGGGTTGAGTGAAAATTTCACAAAAAGAATGAAAGGTTGGTGGAAAAAATTGCACAGGACAGATTTTTGACATGAGTATCTTGCCAGAAATAGATGCCACTTGACCCAGGAGGACAGTAGGCAATATAGTGGAATCCACATGATGATAGAGTGGTTGATGGATTCATCAACAACTGGCATGCATCATGGTTATGCAAAGACATTCCATCTACTTGATGGAAGATCAAGGTAATGCCAAACTTTTAGACTTGGTGTCAGTGTGGCAAATGGGAAGCACCCATTTAGGGTAGGAAGAGAAATAATTAATACACTAACTTCATACACTCTCATCAAAGTGTAGGGAGAGAGGAGATAGAGGACATAGAGGAAGATAGCACAGAAATCGGAAATCAAAAGGAGCAAGAACGGCGCATTGAAGCATGCTAGGAAAGAGCCCGGTCGACCGTGGCAAAGGAGCGATCGACCGCCCGGTCGACCGACTGACAAAGACACTGCTTTCGGTTGGTGCCGGTCGACCGCCCAGTCGACTGATAGACGCATTTCTGCTGACCTTTCTGGATTCGGATTCCTTTTTTGGTTTGGGGTCAAATCCAATCAGGGTTTCCTAAAACCCTGGGACACTGTGGCTATAAATAAGGGCTAGAGCACTCATGTATTGTGTGTATGACCCGGGAAAGAGGAGACAGTGAATTGCCGTAAAAGTTTTCCTTGAATCAAATGAAAAGGATTACAACAAGAACTGTTCCTTCCAGTTACAAGGGAGGGAGAATATTGAATCTTGAATTCCCCCTTTGTTTAAGGCTGGGTTCTTCGTGTGGCGGTGGAGAGTGAATCTTGTTCTCCGTTGACCAGATGACCGTCCTTCAGGATCTCCTCTTCGGCCGGTAGAAAGAGTGACACAGCTCTGTCTACCAAAACTCTAAAAGAGAAGGTAGGCGAAAGCTAGCTCGTACGCAGCGAACTGCTGAAGAGTTGATCTGCTTCTTCTCTCCTTCTGATTGCCGATTGCTGATTTCTCGATTGCCGATTGCTCTCTGTCGCCCGATTGCCGATTGCTCTCTGTCGCCCGATTGCCGATTGCTCTCTGTCGCCCGATTGCCGATTGCTCTCTGTCGCTCTGACCTCATAGTAAACGAGGCTATTTATAGAGGTCCTAGGGGTGAACGTGCCCCCTACAAACGCTCCACAATGAGGGCCAACTTCTCCGCTACATGGGCGGTAACTAACCCACGTGCCTGCTAAAGACACGCCACGATGGGGGCTGATTTCCCTTACGTGTGGGCAGTGATTGGTCCCTTAACCAAGGCGGTTATAACTGAGACGCGGGTGTCAGGCCAACGCGCCTTGATGCTGAGACGCGGGTGTCAGGCCGACGCGCCTTGATGCTGAGACGCGGGTGTCGTGCCGACGCGCCTTGATGCTGAGACGCGGGTGTCGAGCCAACGCGCCTTGATGCTGAAACGCGGGTGTCGAGCCGACGCGCCTTGATGCTGAGACGCGGGTGTCGAGCCGACGCGCCTTGATGCTGAGACGCGGGTGTCGAGCCGACGCGCCTTGATGCTGAGACGCGGGTGATAGTCCCTCGCGTCTAGAGCTTGAAACTTTGCTTTTCAATAGCTTGTCCTCCAGTAACTTTTGGACAGCCTACAGAACCCCCTCCAAAGTTTTCGATATTCCGCAGTTAACTGGGACGGATTTCGAAATACTTTGGACTCTAACTGAATTCACCTTCATGGCTGGACTGTTGATGCTCCGGGTTCGATCTTATCTGAAGTTGGTCTTCGTGAGTGTACTGTTTGAACTCTTGAAGCCACCAGAGTTGATCATGTTGAGTGTCTAGATGCACAGTCTAAACCTCCCCGATTGCTTTTAGTCTGTCACGGGTGTGCTTTAAGCCAGGAGTGGTTGGTCGTCTGCTTGCGTCAGTGTACTGTTGAACTGATTTTACAGAAGCAGGAGGCCGAACGCAGGTTCTTTTCAAAAAGCCGAGATGGTACTGCTTTAAAGACGCGATTTCTGTAGAGTGCGTCCTTTGGCAATGGAAACGCGCCTGATCTTCTATGAGACAGACGCGATGTTGGGCCCGCTGGGTCGGACGCGGACTTTGTAGAGAGACGCGACCTTCCGAATGCATTTATGGAGATGCTGACGGGGCATGTCCATCGAAGAGGTGCGTCCCTTGGGTGTGAATCTGTGCCGTGTGATGATTACGCCGCCAGCTGGCCTGGGGAACCGCAGGATTTCACCTTTTGGCGCGCGGATTTCTCGGTTCATTAACTGAACCGCGCCACGTGTCAAATGACGACTCGCTGGGGAGTCGTGACGCATGATCTTCGCGAAGATTTGCTCCACGCATCATGCGATGATTTGCTGCAGCTTTTATCGGGTCACACACCGCGTATCTTGCGAATCCTTGTGCCTATAAAAGGCAACAGTCAGAGAGACCTCTTTCTTCTCTGAACGCACTTGCTCAAGAGAGTTCTCTTCTTCCTCTGTTGAACTGTTCATCTCCATTACTGGATTTTTGAACTGTTCATCTCCTTTTTATGGAATTAAAAATGGCACCCACGACCAAGCCAACCGCCTCTTCTTCCTTTTTGAAGTTTTTATCCCATCTTCTTTGTTTAGCTGTGGATGAATTCAACTCCCTGATCACTGGCTGTGAATACTGAACTTAGGTAAGACTAAGTTCTTTCAATGAGACGCGGCGTCGAGCTTGATGAGACGCGGCATTGATCCATAGAGTAAGACGCGGTCATCCGTCCATAGGAGCTTAGATAGGACTAAGTCCTTTTGATGAGACGCAGCGTCAATCACAGGGTGAGACGCAGTCATCATTCCATAGGAACTCAGACTTCACTGAGACGCAGCGTCAATCCATAGGGAGACGCGGTCATCAGTTCATAAGAACTCAGACTTCACTGAGATTCAGCGTCAATCCATAGGGAGACGCGGTCATCAGTTCATAAGAACTCAGATAGAACTGAGTCTTTTTTGATGAGACGCGGCATTGATCCGTGGGGACAAACGCGGCTTTGAGTAACGCGAATTTGTCCTGTCAATGAAGACGCGACTTGAGCGGATGCGAGGGACGCAGCCTTGCGTATTTTCCACTAATCTCAGAATGGACTAAGTGCTTTCCCTTAGAAAGGGCCCCGTTTGCTGAAGGGACGCGACTTTGAGTCACGTGGACGCTCCTTTAAAATGCAGGTGAACGCCTTCCAATTGGAGAAAGGTGACGCAGATTCTTGGACGCGGCTTTCCCATCTGCGTTCAATGCAGCCGGACGCGGCATTCCTATCTGCGTTTAATGCAGCCTGACTTAAAGATTTTCAGAGATCTTTGACCGTCAAGTCTTCGCTGACGATTGGGAAACCGGGTCATCCGTTGTTTCCCGAAGCAGTTGTCCACGCGTCGGTTTTCCATTGGGCTTGGGCGTTAATGCCCTTTAATGCAAAACCGGCGCTGACGGTTTGAGATCAGCGCCTGCGATGCTTCCCGAAGCGACGTTCCACGCGTCAGCCTCCCATTGGGTTTTGACGGTCGTGCGGTCATTAAGGCTGGCGGTTTTAATTAATGAACCATTAATGACCGTTATCAGGAGTTGCCTAAAATAGGGCTCACCCCCTTTCTTTAACAGCAGCTGTTTAGACCGTGCTCAGTTTGAGAACGAGTACTCTGAGGGACTCTGCCTTCTCCCTTCAAGGACCCTATCAGGGGTTTGCCTCCATGGATGAAGGTGCCTCTGTGGATGAAGATGACCCAGAGCTTTCATGCTTCTGTTTGGTCTCTTCAATGGATTACCACTGTCAAGTGATTTCAATGGCAGGAAGCGTCTCTTTGAGCACTTGTTACGTCCGCGTCTCAACGCAGATAGTTCAACTCTTAACAGAGGCTTCTGCGGGTATGCCATGCCCACTTACCATGACATTTTAGATCCAATCAAGTTTGAGTTTCAGTATACCCCTTAAAGAGATATCATCTGGACCTTCTTGTGAAGTCGTGGTTGGTGCATTCCTTCTGGAATTTGCGCCGCCGACTTAAACTTCTTTGGACGCGAGTACAGAAGTCTTTGGCACTTGGCGCGGGCTCTGCTCATGAAGCTCGCGTTTTAAGGCCACTGACTTGGAGGAATTCCAACTCGGGTTGAAGGCTTCAGACCCGAATTTTGCAACTCCTGTTCATTCAACAGGGAGATGGCGATTTTCGGCGTCTGAGTCTTATCGCGTCTTGCAGATGCAAATCTTAGACTGCGTTTAAATCCTGTGTGTGCATCAGCAGTCACCGCGGGGATTTGGTTTGCTGCGCGGATCATTCCCGCGTCTGTAGTTTTTTGACAATTCGTTGCGCGGATGATTCCCGCGTCTGCAGTCTTTGACAATTCGTTGCGCGGATGATTCCGCGTCTGCAGTTTTTTGACAATTCGTTGCGCGGATGATTCCCGCGTCTGCAGTCTTTGACAATTCATTGCGCGGATGATTCCCGCGTCTGCAGTCTTTGACAATAGCCGCGTCTGTGACTTAGTTTTCTTCTGTTGAAGTGTACTAAGCTCTGAATTGTCTGATTCCCTGTTTGCTTTTTTTGCAGGTAGGCTTGGTCATCCTTCTTCATGTTCGCTAAGTCCGTGGGAGAATATATCGGACGGCGAACTTGTTCGATGTTCGTCCACAAGGGAATATATTATGGTCCTCGTCGTCCACAAGGGAATATATTATGTCCCTGACGAGGAATCGACTCTCGCCAAGGTCTCTTCAGATCCACTGCACCAATCATGCCTGCTGGCAAGAGATGGTCAGGGTAAGTATGGCGGCGAGGAGGTTACGGTGGACACGGCGGCAGGTAGGATCCTCTTCCTCTCCCACCCCAGAAGTAACATCAGGGACTCCTCATGTCTGCTGGATGGTCTGCTGGGGGAAGAGATGTTCATAAACGAAGGGTTGCCGGACTTTCTGCTTCCACCGGACCTCAAGAACACCATTGCTCTTAGCTTAGTCAGCTAGGGCTCTTTCGATGTTTACATCATGCATCGTGGTGTAACCAGCTTCTATTGTAGCCACAAAACATCGCGCACTTGGAATCAGACGCGGCTTTAAGGAGTGAGTGCAACCTCTGAGAGGGAGAGGGACTTCTTTGTACTCCTTAATTGTAACACTCCATCTTATTGTAAGAGAGCGTTTTGACTGTAACACTCAATCTTATTGTATAAGAGAGCGTTTTTGTATCACTTTCATGTACCTGGAAATAAATAATAGTGACACTTCTCTTTTTGCCTCTTTCATTGTCTTGAACTTTTTGTCTTCAGTTAGACGCATAGAAGCAAAGAGTCTTTGACTTTGTCAAAATTATGATGGTAATTTTAATAAGTCAAACTTTGTGGAGAAAGATCCTATTTCAGGAACTCTCAAGATACTGTCAGAGGTGTAATATTAACTTGACAGAGATGAAATTTTTGATGGACCTGCCACTTTATAAGAGAAAGTGACAAGTAGAATTGGTACCCCCAGGGAGGGTGAACTTTTATCAAGTGTTTGGGATTAACTTGATTGAGCTCAACTGGGGATTTGATGGAGACACTGTTGATGGTGTAGTATTAACCTAACAATGTTTTTTAGGTAGACTTGTTATTCTTTTGAAGAGAATAACAAGTGGGGCTAGACTCGTGGGGAATCTAGGAAAGTTTGTTACCGTCAGAGGTGTGATATTAACTTAACGGGTTGGAAGTGGTCTTGTCAGAAGTGTAATGTTAACTTGACAAGGATGTGAGTCAGAGGTGTGATATTAACGTAACTCAGAAGTGTCACTGTCATAGGTGTAATGTTTAACTTGACAGTGAGGGTAACGCTAGAGGTGTAATGTTGAACTTAGCATTGGTCATCTCGGCTTGCATAAGGAAGTCCGAGGGAAAGTCATGGCCATAGGTGTATTGTTGAACTTAGCAATGACTTGGATGCTAGAGGTGTGGTGTTAACTTAGCATCATCCATTCAGCTTCGGTGTGGAAGTCTGAAGAAAAGTGACTGTCAGAGGTGTAATATTAAACCTGACAGAAACTTGATTACTGTTTAGAGGTGTGGTGTTAAACTTTAACAGTAATTTGTCAGAGGTGTGATATTAACTTGACAAAGATTGACTCATGATAAGAGTAATTTGAGGACCTGTCATTTTATTGATGAGAATTGACAAGTGAAAATTTTGAAGTGCCAGAGGTGTAGTGTTAACTTGGCAATTTGAAAATTTGATACTCCGCGTAGAGTTGACAAACAAAATTTATACTCGACAAGAAATATTGAAAAGTTTTCATTACCAGAGGTATAGTGTTAACTTAGTAATGGTTATATTTTGTAGACCTACCATTCTGTGGATGAGAATTGGTAGGGGACTTTGGAGGAAAGAGTGAAACTACATCCACTTAAGGATTTTTAGCAAACCCTCAGCTGTCAACGGATTTGAGGTGCCTTTACCAACTACCGTTTGAGTTGGGCTAGCCATGCTATTCCCCTCAGCATGATGAGTTGTCGAAGACTTATGTTGGACTTAAAAGCCAACATTTTCCTCTATCCTTAGCCGTCGGAGGCATCGGATCAAATGGGAACGTGTCCCTTAGGATTTTTAGCAAATTCTCAGCTGTCAACGGGTTGAGGTGCCTTTACCAACTACCGTTTGAGTTGGGCTAGCCATGCTATTCCCCTCAGCATGATGAGTTATCGAAGACTTATGTTGGACTTAGAAGCCAACATTTTCTTCTATCCTTAGCCGTCGGGGGCGTCGGATATTGATGAAAAAGCTCTTCTTGTTTTGATCAGAGGTGTATTTTTAACTTGATCAGCGGGAGAATACCATTTAAGGATAGTATTTCTTCAGGAACCTGCCATTGATCGGCATCATAAGTGTATCGCCATTCGGGGTTATGAGGCGATATGACCCATTTGAGTAGACTGACTCTACTACAAATGGTCCTTCCCATTTGGGTTGAAATTTTCCTTTGTCTTGTGCGTCATTACCAGGGGTCTTCTGACGGCTAAGACAAGATCGCCTTTCTTGAAAGTTCGCACTTTAACTTTCTTGTTGAAGGCTCTGGTAATTCGAGCTTGGTAGAGCTCGATTTGCTGTTGGGCCTGCAGACGCTTATCATCTAAGGCCTCCAGTTCTTGGAGTCGCTGTCGATGCTTCTCCTCGGTTGTCATCTCCGCTGTCAAGGCGACGCGTAGCGATGGAATTTGGATCTCTAATGGGAGCACGGCTTCGCACCCATAGACCAAAGAAAATGGCGTAGCTTTAGTTGGGGTTCGCACAGTTGTGCGGTAAGCCCACAAGCATTCACCCAACTTGTCGTCCCAGTCTCGTTAACTTTTCGAGACGAACTTCTTGAGAAGCTTGCCAATAGTCTTGTTGAAAGCTTCTGCGAGGCCATTAGCGGCAGGATAGTATGCCGTTGAGGACACACTCTGGATTCTGAACTTGGCACAGAATCTCTGAAAAGCCTGGCTAATGAACTGGGGTCCATTGTCATGGATAATTCGCCGAGGTACACCGAAATGGTAAATAACGTGGTGTTTCACGAATTTGATCACGTTCGACGATTTGACCTCCTTCAAAGGGATGGCTTCGGCCCATTTGGAGAAATAATCGATTATTGCCAAAATGAACCGATGTCCTTTTGATGATGGTGGGCTGATAGGACCAACTACGTCCATGCCCCACATTTCAAATGGCCAGGTAGAGGCCGTAGAGTGGAGGTACCCTGGTGCTTGATGGATGAAATCGCCGCGCACTTGGCAGGCGTGACATCTCTTGGCATAAGTGACGGCATCGGCAATCATCTTGGGCCAGTAGTAACCCAATCTTTGGAGTCGATGTGCCAGTTTTGGGCCAGGTTGATGGGCTCCACACATGCCGTCGTGGGCTTCTTTCAAAACCTCTTGAGCCTCCTTTGGTGAGAGGCACCGGAGCAAGATCCCGTCATGCGATCGACGATACAATGTTTGTGTAATCGCATTATAATAGAATTTGGGGGCTTTCCTTCGAATGGCAGCCGCCTCTTTGGTGTCTTCAGGCAGGATGTTGTATAAGACGTAGTCGATATAGGGGAATCGCCAGTCTTTAAGCTCTGGACCGGTTGATGCTTCAAGTGCTTCTTCGCGGTGACGACCTCCCGTTGACTCCTGATAATCCTCGAGAGCATTTCTCGGGCAATACAGGTCGTGGCTGTAGACGAATATCTTCTCCATTACTCCAGCTGGAAGAGCTAAGGAGGCAGCCAGGGATGCGAGTGCATCTGCGTGCGCATTTTGCCTGCGCGGTACATGGTCGATGTAGAAGCTTGTAAACCCCTAGGCCATGCGGATAGTCGCGTTGTAATAGGGTACTAAGTCTTCATGTCTGACTTCGTACTCCCCGCGAACTTGGCTGATGATGAGCTTGGAGTCGCCGTATGCCTCGAGATTTTTAACGCCAATCTCATCGGCGAATTGCATTCCAATCAAAAGAGCGTTGTACTCCGCCACATTGTTGGAACAAGGCTCAGTTAATGAGACAGCTCGGGGGATCACATAATTTTGTGGGGATATGAGTACTACCCCTACTCCTGCTACTAAGTGTCCCTTCGGGCTTGTTCTTGATGCACCGTCGAAGAAAAGTTGCCAGACTTGACTTTCGAACGATGTCTGAGTCAGGCAGACTTCAGCAACTTCATCTGAGAGATCCTCGTAGACTTTGGCTGCCCTCGGATCTGGGTGCTCAGCTAGGAAATCCGCGACTGCTTGTCCCTTAATGGCCTTTTGTGGTAAAAAGCGCATCTCATATTGGGAGAGCAATATGGCCCATTTTGCCAGTCGGCCATTTAGCGATGAAGGTTTAGTCATAAGTAATCTCAGGGATTGACTTTTGATATGACGTTTATAGTTTGGCCTACCAGATAGTGTCGCATTTTCTGGATATCGAACACCAGTGTCAAACATTCCTTCTCGATCGGGTTATACCGGTGTTCGGCTCCGATCATTGTTCTACTCAGATAGTAGATTGCTTGCTCACGTCCCTGATCGTCATTCTGAGCTAGTAGAGCTCCCAAAGAATGATCCATTGCTCGGACGTACACCAGAAACGGCTTTCCGGCTACTGGAGCTGCAAGGACTGGTGGTTGGGTGAGGTATTGCTTGATTTCCTCAAACGCTTGTTGGCAAGCGTTATCCCAAGTGAATGAGACACCTTTCTTCATCAGCTTAGCGAAAGGTTGGCATCTTCCGGAAAGGTTTGAGATGAACCTGCGGATGTATGCCAATCGTCCTTGCAATCCTCTGAGTTCTTTGAGATTTCTCAGAGGTTGCATCTCCTGGATAGCGCGAACCTTTTCCGGGTCCAAGTGAATTCCGGTGGATGTTACAACAAATCCTAAGAATTTGCCACTGGCCACCCCCAGGAAGGACTTTGTGGGATTCATCTTCAATTGATGAGCCCGCATGATGTCGAAGACCACCTTCAGGTCTGCTATGTGATCACCTTTAGTGTGGCTTTTTACCGCGATGTCATCAACATAACATTCCACCGTTTTGCGTATTTGCTGATGGAAAATGGCGTTCATGGCCCTTTGGTATGTTGCCCCTGCATTTTTCAGTCCGAAGGGCATGACGGTGTAGCAATATACCCCTAGAGGTGTCCTGAAGGAAGTATGCTTTTCGTCATCAGGATACATTTTGATTTGATTGTATCCTGAGAATCCATCCATGAAGGACATTCGTTCGAATCCACAAGTATTGTCAATCATGACATCTGTGATTGGCAATGGGAATTCGTCTTTGGGACAAGCCTCGTTTAGATCACGGAAGTCAATGCAGATCCGGATCTTCCCGTTCTTCTTGGCAACTGGGACAATGTTGGCTACCCAGTCGGGATGTTGTTCTTCCCTGATGAAGCCAGAATCAATAAGTTTTCTGACTTCTGATTGAATTGCCTCCATTATTTCTGGACGGAACCGTCGCTGCTGTTGTTTGACAGGTTTCACGTCCGGATTGATGTTGAGGCGGTGCATAGCCACTTGAGGATCAAGTCCAGGCATGTCCTCGTAATTCCAGGCGAAGACGTCTATATACTCTTGTACAAGAGATATTAGATCTTTCTTCTCTGAAGGTGACAGGCCGTCACTTATGAAGATGGACTTAGGGTTAGCCTCATCTCCTAGGTTGATCTGAACAACCTTGTCTTCTGTGGGTGGCTCGCGCTGTTCAAAGTGGGTATCCCAAAGAGCATTTAAATGTTTGATCCAAGGATCTGTATCGGATTGGATCATTTCTTCATTTCCATCTTCCAGGTGGCTTGCCGAAACCATGTTCACTGAAAGTTCCTTGAAGATGTTGCCGACACTGACATCTGACTCCCAAGATGATGTGTCTGAAGAGTAATCGTTGCTCGACGATTCTTGAGAATCGGAGGCTGATGGGACCGGAGTTGATACATAGCCCAACCCCCGGCGTGTCCGATGATAATAATCGGGGGCTTTCCCTTTCGGCACAAAGGATTGAGGCAACGTCCTCCTTCCTTTGCCAAAGTTCAACCCGGGTTTGTTAGTCAGGTCGTACCCCATAGATCTCATTATTTTGAGCGCTTTTGGTTCGTAATGACCGAACTGAGGGGATTCTTCCTCGCCTTTCGATTCGTCGCGGGGCGTTGGTTCAGACGAGATTCGTCCAAAAAGAATTGGTTTTTGGCCTTTCCGTCTTGCTGGAACCATAAATATAGATTCTTGCGCATTACCATTGTCTTGGTATGTCTCGAAGGATGATTTCACTGGTACATGCAATGATGTCAAGGCACCCATTGCTGACCAGAGATCGTCATCTATATCAATGCTAGTATCTGACGATATTGAATCAGAAGCACACACAGAAAAATACGCAAAATCTAAATCTTCATTAATATACCAACTGCCTACATCATCGGTGGTATTATCGACATCGAGCTTATTAGTGCCCGTTACAAGTGGTTCTAATTCCCACAGGCACTCTTCCTTCTCAGGCTCAGTGTCAGCCTCATTACCAGAGTCTGGCTCCTCTGGTTATGGGGCTTCATCCGTCTCCACCGGATCTTGGTACAGCAAAGAGTCGGTGAAATAATTCTCGACCCCTTGAACGGATGCCTTTCGGCGATCAACGTCTGCACCTTTCCACTCCCGTCAATCTACTTCATGACTTGGTGGAGAGTGGAGGGAACAATGGAGTTGCGGTGGATCCACGGTCGTCCCAGCAATAGATTGTAGGAAGTGTCGGCGTCGATGATGTAGCATGTCACTTCCGACTTGAGACTTCCAATCTGACACCTGAGCTTAATCTTCCCCATCGGACGGGTCTGGTTGGCATTGAACCCATAGATAGTTGTCTGGGTGGGGCTCAAACGATGGGTAGGAATGCCGAGATGTTGCATGACCCGGCGGGGCATGATGCTCAACGCGGACCCTGGGTCTACCTGGATGCGGTTCACCTCGGACGATCCAATATACCCTGTGAAGTACAGGGGTCGATCATGCTTCCCTTTCACCTGCATATCATCTGTCGTGAAGGTGATGCAGGGGGCATTCTGGGAGGTGTGGAGGCAATCCTCTACATCTTCCTCCTTTGGCACCTGGGTCATAAAGACCTCAGCATTTGCCAGAGCTTCTTGCAGAGCTTCCCTGGTCGACTTTGATAGTCTAAGAAGTTCATACAAGGTAATGCGTGCCGGAATGTTGGCCAACTGAGCCAGGACATCAAAGCGGTAAGGTGCCGTAGATCCTTCCGCGATGCCCTTCTGAAGGGCTCGAGAAAATCGGGTCGCCTTCTGCTTCTCCACGGGTGGCTTTGTGGAGGGCCTGATTGGCTCCGCAGTTGGTTGTGGAGGGGCTACTGCCGTCTCGTCGTACTGTTTCAAGTACGCCTGACCTGAACGGGTTCCCGCCATTGGTTGGTTGGGCTCTACGGCCAAGACTATCGTTTCCTCCTCTGAGTCGGTCAGTGAAGGGATATCAGTCTCCGCTTCTCGGGAGGAGGCACCCACTACATTGCAGGATGAGGCTTTTGCCTTGCCTTTGGATTTCCTGTTGGTCACAGTAGTCCATTGTTGCTCATTGACAAGGTCAGGGTGGACCCACATAATTTCCCCTTGAGGCGTAGGGACGGGTACCAGGCCTTTCTCATGCTGCTGGTGAGGGTCTGTGTTGACCACTCTCAGCTCTCCTTTTGGAATAGGAGTTACCCCCGCAGGCGTTGGAGGTTGTCTCCCGAACTGGAGAACCGACGTCACATTAGCCGTCACCTTCTTCTGCTCTGGTCGGAGCTTTAACACCTCCGCGTCAATCAGAGCCAGAAGGATGTCCTTGAAGACGTAGCAGCTTTTGGTGGGGTGTCCCAACATCCTGTGATACATGCAGTAGTTGGGATTGTCGGTCTTGCCGACCTCCTCCGGGCGTCGAGCTTCATGGAGCTTCAGTCGGTTGCTCTTGTTGAGTAGTTTAAAGAGCGAATCGACATTTTCCTCCTTGAAGGAATATTGCTTGTTGGCGCGTGGCTGGCTTGAAGAGCCACTCGCCTTGCCTGATTGAGGTTTGGCGGGAGATTTGGTCTCCGTTGCCAAATTATCCTTCCGCTTTGTTTGGAGGGATGTGTCCGGCGCACGCCTTGTCGACCTTTCCGGCCTAGGCTTACCTTCCTCCGCTCTGACGCGGGCGACAATCTCCTCAGCCTGTTCACCTTGTTGGACTAATTGCTTCCAGGTGCGGCTTTCAGCAACTCCTATTTGAGCAAGGAGTGAGGTTTGGAGATTGTGGCGGCATGTTTCCACTAGGGTGGCCTGGGTCATACCGCTTGGACACCTGAGTGCCATGTTCCGAAATCTTTTCACGAAGGATTTGACGGACTCCCCTTTTCGCTGTTTGGTAGCCAAAAGGGTTGGCATTGTGACTTCGGAATCATCCTCGAAGAAGCGTGTTAAAAAGAGCTTCTCCAAATCGCCCCAGTTCTTGATAGAACCTTCTGGGAGCTTCATAAACCATTCAAAGGCCAATCCTTTCAGGGTGCCGATGAACAGGCGTGTCAGGATGGCGTCATTATCTACTACATTCCCAGTTTGGGATTTGAAGTAGTAGATGTGCTGGTTGGGTGACCCCTTCCCATCAAAGGCTTGAAGAGTTGGAGCTTTGAACTTGGGCGGGTACGGAACCAAGTCCCATTCAGCCGGGTAGGGCTGGACCACTCCTACTTCTTGGAGGTCTTTGCGATTGGCAAGGGCCTCGAGGCGTCGCTCCAGTTGACTCATTCTTTTAACATGAGCCTTTCCCTGGTCTTGGTCGCCTTTTACTTGCGACGAGGACTTGGACGAGCCGGAAGTAGATTGTCGCGTCTCCTCAGAAGGTTCGGAAGATGAGCTTTCTCCCTTCTTCCCTTTGCCCTTTGACTTTTTAGGGGGGACCTCCTCCTGTCTTCGAGCAGCTGTGCAATCGCCTGCTTGAGGGAGTTGATAGATTCCTGCTGAGAAAGAATCATATCCATTTGTGCCTTCTGGATCTGCTCCAAACGTTTAGTCATCTCCTCAGGAGCGCCTGTCATGTAGGCGGAGGTCTCCTTCTCGACGGAAGAGTTTGAAGCCCTTGATTCCGCTACGGCGGAGTGAGAATCATTAATGCCATGGGCTAAGGCATTATAGTCAATTGGGGGAATGGCCCCAGTCCGGGTGCGAGTGTGTCGATACACCCCTTCCGGTTCAGAGTCAGACTCGGAGTCATCTGAGCTGACTGCAAGTTATTTTCCCTTGCTCCTGCTTGTCATATTCGCAGCGAGCTCCGGGTACTCAACGTCAGAGAAAGTTCTCCTTCTGTGGGAGCGTCTTCTTTTAGCTGACGGAGGAATCAGGGTCAGCTGTCTGACTAAAGACTGCTGGTGTACGCCTGATCCGCAACGGCACTCAATGAGCATATGGATGAGTCGTTGGCAGCAACACGACGAAGTGGCCTGATTAGCACTTCTTTTCTTCGTCAGATAATCCCTCAAATCCATGGGAGGGGGATTGAAAAGATTAGCCTCGCAACGTCGAAGACGGGAGGCATCCATGTGCTGCACAGCCTGGACGCAGGCTTCAGGGACGCGGTTCTCGCGACGCGGCTGTGTAACGCGCGTCCGGCGTCTCTGCTGAGATGAAACGCGAGTCTCGCGTTGCTGCCTGGTGCGTCTAGGCAGAGACACTTGAGAGAGGATGGGCTGCTGGGCCCCACGTCTATGGGCTCGTGCCTCTTGCGCTTGACGAGGCGCAGAGGTCTCACCTTGGCGTTTGATGAGGTGGTCCTCGGAGGTCCTAACTGAAGGAATCTCACGTTTGGGACGCCAAACGCGGACTTCACGTACTGGACGCAGCGCGGGCAAGGTGCGAGATTGTACGTCGCGTCCAGCCTCAGTTGGACAACCAACGGTTCCAACTTGCAGCTGACGCGCACGTCTCCTCTGTCGACGCTCAGCGTTTCGATTGCGTCGAGGAGGTAGAGAGAGACCAACAACATCCTGATGTTGAACATTAGGGACTTTAACCACGCGGGTCTCCTGAGAGACGCTGACGCGGGTGTCTTGTGCGACGCGGTTGGTCGCAAAGGCAGATGTGCCTGGGACCTCGCGGGCCTTCTGAGAGGCGTTGGCGCGGGTATCTTGCTTGGCACAGTCGGCAGCAGGGGAGCTCGAGAAAGCCACAGATTGGGCCTCGAGGCCATTCCCCGTCGAGACCCTGCGACAGCCGCGGGTCTTTGGGCTCTTGGAGCCAGAAGAGAGGAACTCTTCGTATTTTGCCTGGTCGAACTCGACAACGAGCGATTCGACCATCTTCCCCTTATAGTAGACGTCATCTTGCGCCACTATTTGCTCCTCAGTGACAAACGTAGTCCCCAGCGGAGTCGCCATCTCTTGTAGGACCCGGGAAAGAGGGAGACAGTGAATTGCCGTAAAAGTTCCTTGAATCAAATGAAAAGGATTACAACAAGAACTGTTCCTTCCGGTTACAAGGGAGGGAGAATATTGAATCTTGAATTCCCCCTTTGTTTAAGGCTGGGTTCTTCGTGTGGCGGTGGAGAGTGAATCTTGTTCTCCGTTGACCAGATGACCGTCCTTCAGGGATCTCCTCTTCGGCCGGTAGAAAGAGTGACACAGCTCTGTTTACCAAAACTCTAAAAGAGAAGGTAGGCGAAAGCTAGCTCGTACGCAGCGAACTTGCTGAAGAGTTGATCTGCTTCTTCTCTCCTTCTGATTGCCGATTGTCGATTTCTCGATTGCCGATCTCTCTATTACCCGATTGCCGATTGCTCTCTGTCGCCGATTGCCGATTGCTCTCTGTCGCCCGATTGCCGATTGCTCTCTGTCGCTCTGACCTCATAGTAAACGAGGCTATTTATAGAGGTCCTAGGGGTGAACGTGCCCCCTACAAACGCTCCACAATGAGGGCCAACTTCTCCGCTACATGGGCGGTAACTAACCCACGTGCCTGCTAAAGACACGCCACGATGGGGACTGATTTCCCTTACGTGTGGGCAGTGATTGGTCCCTTAACCAAGGCGGTTATAACTGAGACGCGGGTGTCAGGCCAACGCGCCTTGATGCTGAGACGCGGGTGTCAGGCTGACGCGCCTTGATGCTGAGACGCGGGTGTCAGGCCGACGCGCCTTGATGCTGAGACGCGGGTGTCGAGCCGACGCGCCTTGATGCTGAGACGCGGGTGTCGAGCCGACGCGCCTTGATGCTGAGACGCGGGTGATAGTCCCTCGTGTCTAGAGCTTGAAACTTTGCTTTTCAATAGCTTGTCCTCCAGTAACTTTTGGACAGCCTATATTGTGTCCTGAAAATCCTCGAAGTATTCCTCCAGTATTGGTTGTATTGATTGTTGAATCAATAAAATCTCTCTCTCCGACGTAGGCAAATTGTCGAACCTCGTTAAATACTGTGTTGGCTTGTTTTCTTTATTGTTTCTCTGTTCTTGTGCGTATTGGGTACTTCTCCGGCTGCATCTGTCTCCAAGTTGATGGATTCCTCATAGGTTGTTGTCCCGCGCGCGCAACAAGTGGTATAAGAGCATCTCAGATTTGTCGTGAGATTGTTTGTGTTGGCCCAAAGGCCTTCCACTTTAGTTTGATGATGATTAACTCATGTAGTTATAGTTTACTAATAATCTTGTGATATTTAGTTTCAGATATTTGATCAAGTTATTAGTAGGTAATTAGCTTCAACAAAGATATTTTGGAGCTTTCACATGGTGATTCAAGAGCTCGAGCGTCAAAGTTCACATCTAGCACTCGGTTGGAGTCAAGCTCGGTGAATCGCGTTTGGATCGAGTCGGCTTGGAGACAAGAAGGCTTCGGTTTGTTTAGTTAAGATTAATTTAGATCTTGTGTAAAGATTAGATAGTGTGATATGCTCAAGTTCACAACACACACACTTGTTTTAAGTTTCATGTTTTGGTTTTGATTTTCGGTTTAACCGATCTTGGTTTTCATGAATAGATAGAATCAAAACAAGTTTACATGGTTTAATGTATATTAGATTTGATCTATATACATATATGCTTCATCTATTTAAAAAAACTTATTTTGATAAGACTATTCATGTGTTTGGAGTTTTGTATTTTAACAAAACTTATTTTTGGATTTAATGTCAAAAACATAGATATAATACCTTTCATGTATATTGGATTCTATCCATATACTATATGCTTCAAAGTTGTTCAAATATCATGTTTTTGTATTTACATGTGTTTTAGAAAAATCGGATTTCCATTTCAAAAATTCAAGTTTTGAAAAATACAGTTTTTGGTTTAAGGCAAATTTTCAACAACACAAAAATGGTTCAAAATATTTGTAACATGTTTTGATTTTTATTCAAACATGTTTGTATTTCAAAGATATAACATGAACTGATTTTTATGGAATTTATGTGATTTTATGGGATTTAATTAAAGATAAAAACCTAAGTTTTTAAGACCTATATTAGGCTGGAGTGGCAGATTGTCGGTCGACCGGATCGGTCGACCGTAGCAGTGGGCGGTCGACTGAGCCAGTCGATAACGTGTACAGAACGTGCACTCAGCCAGGCTGATGGGCCGGTCGATCGGAACGGTCAACCGCCAGAGAGCCTCTGCTCTCTGGAAATGGCCCCGGTCGACCGACCCGGTCGACCGGCAGAGAGCTCTGCTCTCTGTATCAGCTCAGTTGACCGGGCGGTCGACCTGCCAGAGAGTCGTTACTCTCTGGATCTAGTCCTGGTCGACCGGGTGGTCGATCGGTAGGCGCAACGGTCAAAAATTTGACCGTTGGCCGGTCGACCGGCCAGTCGACCGGAAGGGCAAATTGGCCCTTTTCAGCTGCCAACGGGCAGATTTAAAATAAGGGTATAAATACCCCATTTCTTAGTTGTTTTCAACAAGATTTTTAAGAGCCAAAAATTCCCATACATTCAAGTGTTTTAACACTAGTTTTCAAAAGAGTTTTTAAGCTTAAAGATTTGATCTTTATTTGTTTTAAAAAGGGTTGGAAAATTCAAAGAAAAAGAAAATATTTGGGATTGGTTTTGATCTTCATTTTTGTATCTTTCTAGAAGTTTTCTCAAGAGTTTTCTTTGTGATTTTGATTTTCAAACTCTTTATTTCTCACACTTGAGCTTATCATTCTATCCTATCTATTAGGATCTTTGTTTTAGTGAGAAAATTGGTTTGTGATTGAGATAGAACACCAAGTTGTAAACCTTCCATCTTTGTGATATCCCTCTAGTGAGAGATGATTGAGTTGTTATCCCTCAAGTATGAGGTGATAGTGAAAGTGGTATTTGGCTCCTTTAGTGAGAGATGGAGATTGTGTTGGAATCCCTCAAGTGTGAGGTGATTGTTATTTGTGTGGCTTTGTGCCTATCCCTCTAAGTGTAGAGGTGATTTATTTTGTGCCTTGCCTCTAAGTGTAGAGGTTGTATTTGTTGGAGAGAGGAGTTGTGTACTCCCGATTGTATTTACCCAAATTCTCAGTGGAGGTTCCCTGTGTGGGAAGTCCTGTGTGGATGAGTTAGTGAAAATCCTTCTGTGTGAAGGTGGGGACGTAGAGCTGTGTGCTCGAACCACAAAACATATCTTGGTATTTGCGTTTGATCCACTTTCTCTAACTCTCTCTCTTACATTTGAGCATTGCATCTTATTGTCATATCATATACATGCTTGTGTTGTTTGTGTGCCCATACTTGTGTTTAACCAAGAGAGCTTCATATAGCACCTCAACTCTTATTTATAGGAATTTAGAGGAGTTAGTCTAGAGCCCTTCACCGGGAATTCGGCTACACTCGTTGGTTACACTAAGTATGTTGTAATAAGTTTTTAATTCCGCATTATTGTTCATTAGATTAGTCATACACCTATTCACCCCCTCTAGGTGTATTTTCAATTGGTATCAGAGCCTACGCTCCTGATATTAGGTTTAACCACCTAGGAGTGTGATCTTAGTTTGCTAATCTAGATTTGCATTTGCACACTTATATTGTTTACACACTCATGGACTTCATGACCCCACCTATGTTTGATACTTCCAACATTGTTGTTTGGAAGGTTAAGATGTCCATGTACCTAAAAACCCTAGGCTTGCATGTTTTCCTTGCCGCTACCAAGAAATCCTATCTTGGTAATAGCAAGCATATAGAGGCCAATGCACAAGCCCTTGAGGCACTTAGAAGCACGCTTAACAAAGAATATTTTCTATGGTTTCTAACTGTGATTCTGCTTTTGCAGTGTGAAACACGTTGACCTCCTCCAAGCGTCAAATGCCAACCATTGTGGAGGATGAATCTAGTGGAGAATCTGAGCAACATTGCTACATGGTCCAAGGGAATGACTCCGTTGAGGTAAACTCGGAAACTCAATTAGATAATGATGATGCTAGTTCTTCTTGAGATGAATATATTGATGTCGATGCATTGAATGAAGAACTATCTATTGTTTTTGATAACCTTCTTGAAAAATATAAGGCTTTGAAAAAGAAAAGTTTTGGACTTAATAAAGAAAATAAAGATTTGTTTTTAAAACTTGAGTTGGCTTTGCAAGAGAAGGTTGAGATTTCAAATGAATGTGACTCCTTGAAATCCCAACTTAACCTGGCCCTAAATGAAAATAAAATTTTGAAAAACAAAAATGATTGCAATGATGTTTTGAAAAAAATGAGAATTTAACTTCAAAACTTGATTTTATTTTAAAAGAAAATGATTCTTTAAAAAACAAAATTATTTCTATTTCAAAAGAATTAGATTTGATTTCTAAGAAAAACATTTCTTTGAAAAATGATATAGATTCACATGTTTGCCATGCTAGTGTAGCTTTATCTTCTAGCATACCTTTTGCATGCACCACCTCTTCTTTAATTGAAAATGATATATGTATGCTTAAGAAGAGTGTTGATTGTTTGGGCTCCACTTTAAGCCATTGTGCCATGAACCATACACGTTTGGAATCTATGTTTCGAAAGAAACAAGTTCCATCTATGCATGCACACAAACCACGGCATACACATGCTTCCCACGTTCATGCACACAACACTATGTATGCTCATGTGTACACTTGTACACATTGTGGACGTAAGAGCCACCTTGCTAAATTTTGTTATGATAGGATGCATGATTCTAATTTAGCAAATAAGTATGTTTGGGTTAGGAAAGGAGCTAAACCCCATGGACCCAAAAGAATGTGGGTACCAAAGACCACTCTTATTTTATTTGATGTAGGTGTGGGCTCTCACTTGACGTGAGAGTGATGGTGCCTTGAGGTGGATGCGTTCCGAGCTTAAAGATGACTATTTGGATGCATCACTTTCAAGGGGAGTTTGGTGAAAGGACCACCATGGTTTGGAGACATGGAGATGTGCCCTCTTAGTTTTGGTAATGATCACTTACTCCTCATTATGTTTGCATGTTTTCATATAGTTGATTTTTAGCATGTCTTGTTTCATGATTAGTATGTTAAATGCCATGATATTTAGATTAGTGATATACATAATTAGTATTTAAGACACCCATGTGTATATGAATTTATATTTAGTGTTCTCACTTTAGTTTAACTAATGTGTATGTCCTAGTTCTAACACATGTGCATTTACCATAATGATCATATAAGTTTTGTTTTGATTTCTATGCTTCATGTTTTGATAACATGTTTAGATGTTAGTTTTCATTAAAACTTGAGTATATACTTGTACAACTAGTGAGCCACAAATAGATTATTATATGTTTGTGCTTGAATGCTCATTTGTACCCATTAGATGTACTAGAATAGCCTAGTTTGATGATTCATACATTTTGACTTGTATTCTATATTTTTGAAATGTTTTTAATGTTTATGTTTAAACTTCATGTATATGTCTATTTTTGTCTAAACTATTAGTTATACATATACATCCTTGAGCCACTTGCCTTCATGCATATACATTTGTGGACTCGTTCATGTTTGGATATGTATGTATACTCTAGTTTGTACAAAACATACTTGAAGGATTTCTAGTTTTGATGATTTTCATGTTTTAAGGAATTTCATATTAAGCTTGATTGCCTATTTTCATGATGATGTGTTTCACATAACTCTTATACACTCACGTTACCTAATGTTTTCTCATGATTTTGTTTTCATGAGTATGATATGTGCTTTATAAATTTTAAGTGTTGATGATCGTGTGACTTACATGTTTTTCATGAAATATATTCTTGTTTTATTCCTTACTTGAAGGATTTCATACTAGTTTACAATTTTATCAAATAACTAGTTGTGTATTCTTCATTTTGGTAGAGTTTTCAAATGTGTTATAACTATTTTCAAACTTATTTTTGAAAACTCCTACCCTTCTAAGGGCGGTTGGTTGGGCGACCATGCCTTGTATGCTCATTATTGAAAATCTATTTAAACATGTGCATGAAATAGGTGGTAGGAAGTATGAGTTATACACTTGATTCTCATTATACTTTAAATTGGTATTTGTATCTTTTCAATTGGTATCACTGTTGACATTCATTGTGTATACTCATATTTGTTTTTATATATGTATGCTTACACTTCAAATAGTATCAATTTCGATTGGTATTTAATTTTTCATACATATATATGTGTTTTATTTGTGCTTATTATATCTGTCACGCCCCGCTTCTCAGAATACGGGAAAACGGAGTCGCGACGAGAGTCGGCGACGTATATACGCGAGAAAAATACTCCACGTATTCACGCTAAGCCTAAATTAACCTGAACAAGCTATAAATCTAAACCATAATAATCAATGATCACTGCAATAATACATATAATGACTACACAGGATCCCAGATGAAATAAGGAATGAAATAGAAACTAAGTGTGAGATACAAGAATCAAAGAATAATAGCAAGAATAAAGAAATGCAAGAATACCAGAATCAAAAGGGAGAGAGAGATCAGCTCCTCGCAAAGCGTACCATCTCATCGAACACCTGCACAATAGAAATAAGCGTCCAATATCTGGACGTGCAAATCCAGGGTCGTCAGAACGCGACCTGGTGAGTGTGTGTGTAAAGAGGACTGCTCGTGCAAGTAAACAGTGTGCACAAAATAATAACAAGATAAACTGCATTTATAGGATAACCAAATAACATGATAAATAAACAACTGAATAACAATGACATGAATAAGCATGCAGATAAAAGACAAGTAAAACAACTGTAAACAAATAACTGATGTCTAGATGTGTATCCTAACAATATCACTAATCTGGTATATAAATCTGGTGTTACAATCATATGTCTATCATAGTGATATATATATGTACAATCAGGTGATTACGGTCAGTCACAATATGCTATAAACAATTTCATTCATCATTTATTATGTCAGCGAACACCAACTGCCACCTGTAATAGACGCATCCTATACTACGCCTACTACACGTATCAATCAGGGTCCTAAGTTATTGAAATTAATAGAAGAGACATTATCCATGCTTTAGGTGAGTCCCGTACATACCCGGGACCACGGCCAGATGCCTGGCGCTGAACCAGGCCCTACCGCCAGGTAGTCAGTAACAGTAACAGTACTCACAGTATCACTGTGGAACAGTAAACTCACAGTAACACTGTGGAACAGTAAACAGATGGGATGTCAGTCATCCCCCGGAACCCTGCAGTGGAACCGTAGTCGGCTGCGCAACATGTATCCTATGTCCACCCAAAATACAGACGCTGTCTCCTCCATCAATTTTCCTAATCCCGGTGTAAGTTGTTCAATTACTTTATTATTGAATTCAGTAAAAACAATTAATACTCATGTTACCTATAACACTGGGACGATGCAGTGACAGCAACGATAACAGTACAGTAACAGTCAATCAGCAATCGTATACACGGTGAACAATATCAGTAACAGTGAACTGTAACAGTAACCGTGTATACGATGAACAATAGGACTGTACAGTGTTACGGTCAAACAATCTTTCCCAGTAACTTTCAGTAACATGAATTTATACAGTAACAGTCTTGCACCTCTAGTCATTATACAATCTCATATTAGACTGGTCAAGATCACATCCACTGATATAATGTCTATAACTAATCTGTCAACTCATAATCTCAAAATCTATCCTCATGAATCTCAAACATCAAACCTTATTAAGGTAATCTGGTACAGTAATCACAAGTCCAATATATCAATAACCAATTCTCTCATCCTAACGATCAACTCTGATCCTACCGATAACGAAGATCAAAATGTAACTGCCCTTAAACTCGGATCCTCAAGTCATCGATATATCCAAATCTCAATAACTGAAATACTGCATGTTTTGATACATGTAATCAAATCCTCATATTCCAATTCGATCAAGATTATCCCACACTCTCACTCTATTCAAGGTCAATCACAGGATCCCAAAATCAGGTAACATATCAGATATATATCTAGGATCTATCAGGTCAAGTCAATTCAATCAATATCTATTCCTCAAAACCAGATCCATCCAACTATAGTCAAGATCATAACTAAAGAGGGTAACGTCCTCATTCACTAAGAAATCTAGATCATCTTTATATCTAGTATCCAACGTCGGTAAGATCATCAGTACTCAATCAATATAATTAAGGTAAATCCGAAAGTCTTTGGTTTAATAATCTAAAACCAAGATCATGTTACATATCTATTTCAAGGGTAAGGTATACACACACATAATGACAATCCAACAAGATCAAACTCCTCTATAAACTGATCAAGATCCAATATAAATATATCATAGGTCAACTCCAACTCTAACTAAGTCAATGCCAGTCCAAGTATCAGCAAATCAGTATATTGGTAAAGCAATGTCATATCTAACACTTCCTCGATATCCACGGGAATTCTAGTCGGGATAATCACCAACAACTGCCATAAATACTATGCCTAATATATGTCCTCTAACCTCAAATATAACGTAGTTCAACTGATAGTAGATCAAATCAAGTCACAGTCCAGGGTATCCAATGCTAGGCCTAAGCCAATATCAGCGATCTACTGACACATGAAATGACACTAATCACTACTCTGATCAACAAAATAAATAAGGTGAATGTTCGCTCATGACTCATAGAGTGATACAGGTATTCACACTGATAAAATAAATCAAGTAGTCACATGAAATGATAAAAGTAAAACATAATACATATAGACAACGGTAAATAAGAAAATGAGACAAAAGCAAACACTCACATGAAATGACGCGGTTTCGGAACCGAATCGTCGTCTGGTCTTCACTGCATGAACTGGTACTGGTCTACGGATCATTCCATTCATCGATCTTCGAATCACCATTGTATCGGGTCCACAACGAGCACGAATCCGAATCGGGTCCGGGTCTCCTGCAACTGGTCCGGATCTCACCAAATAAATCTGAAATGCTGTAGTATGTAACCAACACATACAAATGAATATAAATATATACTAAACACACTCCCGAGCACACCGACACATATGTGTACACCCACGTACACATACATATACGGGTACAAACTAACAACCATGCATACATACCCATATATACGCTTACATACATACATCTATACATACCTATATAATGCATTATATATACATACCCATGTCTATATATGAACACACACTCACGCACACCTCCCTACATGCACATACTAACAAACAATTAAATGAACTTTCCAATTATTACACAAATGCCACCATACAAATAAATGTAAAACTAACCTCGAGCCAATTTGCGGCACGCCGACGGAGGCGTCCGGGGCCGCGGAGGGTGTCGTTGGATAGAGCATCTCGCTGTGAAGGGCGTGGGTGCGTTCGCGCTCGCCAACGGTGATCCACGACGATCCACGGAGAGCCGGAAAATGACTCGGAGTAAGATATTTCCCGCACACACAAATAATTATTATAACAATAATAAAAAAAAGAACACACATATCACTCACGCACACAAGCTCCCCCCTGCACTACATGCATGAAAATAATTACACAATTGATACTTATAACCTCACTAATTAAAATGCACATAATTAAGAATCATGAAAAAAAAAGAACATAGAGAAGGACCTGGGATGTACAGGGCAGCCGTGTGTGCGCTTGCGACCATGGAATTAATCCACAAAAATGCCAATGCAACACACCCACCTTCACATGCAGGGACGGCCTGGGGGAGCTCGACCATCAAAGGGAGCTCGAGCTGTGGTGGTTGGGGAGAGCTCCCGCGGCGGATGTCGAAGAGGCTCCGGCCAAGGGAGGTGAGAGGGCTGGTGGTTGCCAAAGAAGAGGTCGCGTGTTCCGGGGATGGAGGAAGGGCCGTGGACAGGGGCTGCCATAGGGATTCGCCTGCTGGGTTGGTGGCTAGGTGCTAGTGGAGAGATCGGATGAGGGGGGCTGTGCTACGATCTGTACTCGGCCAAGTGGAGAGGCATGGGAGCACTGCGCCATGGTGCTGTCTTCGGCCAAGGAGGGGTGCTCACGACTGCGGTTTGTAGGGCACAGGCTCAATTGGGATGCTGCTGCTGAGATGGCGTGCGCACATGGAGATGGGAGAAGGTGTGGGGCGGCTGGATTTGTGAGGGAGGATTAGGTTTAGGGTTAAGTAAGGAAGGTGATTAAGAGATTGCATTTATATGGTGGAGATATAATGGGTATTGGATGTTCGGGTTTGGGGTTGGATCCAAACGGGTAAATGGGTAAGAGGCTAACGGGTATAGGGATAAGGGATAAGGCATGAATAAAAATCAAGGGAAAAGAAATATTATAAATACCACTACCAAATAATAATCCAATATTAACAACAACATTACTTAACCAAAATATTAATAATAATAATGCCAATCACATTACATGACCACACTAATAATACTAAATAATAGTAACAATAATAATAGTAATAATAGTAGTAACAATAATAATTAAGAATAATAACAAGAATAAAAAAATAATAACAATAAAACTAATAATAATAATAATAATGAATAATAACCTTGATGAAATAATGGTAGTAACACTAATAATAATAATCTTAATAATTAACCATACAATAATAATAATAAATAATAATATTAGTAATACTATTAATAATTAATAAGCACTAACAATATTAAAATAACAATACTAATAGTAATAAGAAATTAAAAATATTGACACGCCAATATGGCAATAGTATATAAAGCCAAAATGGCATTTACTATCTTAAAAATAAATTTTCATATTTAATAATAATAATAATCACAAGAAAGAAAATGACAAATTAAGTTGATTAAAAAAATAATATAATCTGTAAATCAAAATAAATACTTAAAAAAAATAAAAATACAGTATTTCTAACTAGGGATATTACAATATCTTTATATCTTTAAGCACAAATTTGGTTTTGCAAAGCTTGAATCCTTAAATGACAATTATATTTCAATTAGTTATTTTTCAATTGATATCTTATACAAGCTTATGTATCATTTTGTTTGGTATTTCATAAAGGGGGAGAAAATTCATATTTTACCTTTCAATTGGTTTTATTTACTATTGGTATCTTACTCCCACTCTTTATGTTGAAAAATGATAGTGATTTCTTTTGTTTAATTGATATCCTATGCCCCTAATGAAAAATCTTTTCGATTGACAATAAATAATAATTTCAATTGGATATATGTTTCATTTTCAAATAGTATCAAGAATATTGCTAAAAGGATTGGTGTATGTTTTTCAAATTGGTATCAAAAGTGTAAAATATTTTCAATTGGTACATATTTTTACCTATATGTTTATATCTTTCAATTTGGTATCAAATTTTTTTTAGTATCTTCAAAATGTTTAGTTTATTTTCAATTGGTATCATCATTTGGTATCATGATGTTTCTATGTATACCTTTGCACTAAATTAATATATTTTTTCAATTGGTATCATAATGTTTTGATTTGAATGGATTATATGCAAGGGAAGCTTAACATCTTCTCTATTCATATATTTTATTGTTTTGATTTATGTAAAAAAAGGAGAAAAATATTATTTATGTTTGTACCCCTTTGTTGATTTTTGTTTCTGACAAAAAGGGGGAGAACATTTTTTTACTTTAACCCTTTGTTGATGATTGACAAAAAGGGGGAGAAGAATTTTAGTATATATGCATGTTTATTTAAGTTTATATCAAAGCCTTTATATCAAAGTCTATATTAAAAACATTTGTTTTATGTTTTGTTGATATTGGTATCAAGAGCATGGATATTAGTATCAAAAACATATTTTATTGTTTTTGTTTGTTGGTATAAAGAGCTTTTATTGAAATTTTTATTGGTATCAAGAGTAATTATTTAAGAACATGTTTATTTTAAAATTTGGTATCAAAAACATGTTTATAGCATTTATGACATATCTCTTCTTGTTTATTGCTATGCATGAGTTAAGGGGAAGCTTCTATGAAGCTTAACTTTAATCCATGCATATATAACTTCATGAGTTTTGTCATCATCAAAAAGGGGGAGATTGTTGGCCCAGAGGCCTTCCACTCTACTTTTGATGATGATAACTCATGTAGTTATAGTTTACTAATAATCTTGTGATATTTAGTTTCAGATATTTAATCAAGTTATTAGTAGGTGATTAGCTTCAACAAAGGTATTTTGGAGCTTTCATATGGTGATTCAAGAGCTCGAGCATCAAAGTTCACATCTAGCACTCGGTTGGAGTCATGCTCGGTGAATCGCGTTTGGATCGAGTCGGCTTGGAGACAAGAAGGCTTCAGTTTGTTTAGTTAAGATTTAGTTTAGATCTTGTGTAAAGATTAGATAGTGTGATATGCTCAAATTCACAACACACACACTTGTTTTTAGTTTCATGTTTTGGTTTTGGTTTTCGGTTTAACCGATCTTGGTTTTCATGAATAGATAGAATCAAAACAAGCTTACATGGTTTAATGTATATTAGATTTGATCATATACATATATGCTTCCGTCTATTTAGAAAAACTTATTTTGATAAGACTATTCATGTGTTTGGAGTTTTGTATTTTAACAAAACTTATTTTTGGATTTAATGTCAAAAATATAGATATAATGCCTTTCATGTATATTGGATTCTATCCATATACTATATGCTTCAAAGTTGTTTAAATATCATGTTTTTGTATTTACATGTGTTTTGAAAAAATCGGATTTCCATTTCAAAAATTCAAGTTTTGAAAAATACAGTTTTTGGTTTAAGGCAAATTTTCAACAACACAAAAATGGCTCAAAATGTTTGTAACATGTTTTGATTTTTTACTCAAACATGTTTGTATGTCAAAGATATTGTTGGAACATATTTCGATGAAGACTTTGTGGAGCATTTCATTTGGAGCTCTAATACATGACGAATCAAGAGTTCTACATGATCAAGATGTCCCAAGGAGAGTTGATATGATGTATTTTGTAAAGATGAAATAGCATGTAAAAAGCCTTGACACACACACCATATCAATGTCCTGTTAGTCGACTAATACCTATATCAAGTCGACTAATCAATTATATAGTCGACTTGACAAAAACTATAGTCGACTAACTCTTGTGTCAAAATAGACCCAACTCTCTGTTTCTGCATTAGTCGACTTAACAGTCAATACTAGTCGACTAATAGCATTTGTAGTCGACTAATCCCTTGTCCCTAGTCGACTAATAGCTGGTCCAGTCGACTTATAAGTAGTTGCAGTCGACTTGAATCAGTTATCCAGAAAACTGTCACTCCAACGTTCTTAACCTAGTCGACTAATACCAAAACCTAGTCGACTAATAGAAGGAAATTTGCCTAGGCTAGTCGACTAACTCAAAAGTCAAGTCAACTATAGGCAGTTTCTGACTGTTGGACAGTTTTCGTTATCTAGTCTTTTGTGCAATGAATTCCAACGTTTCTATCATTTGAATTGCTCCTATAACTACCCTAACTTACCCTAGTCTTTAGCTATATAAAGGGTAGTTAGTCCAAAGACCAAATACCAAGAAAAATCTTCAGTTTTCCAAAGCCAAAATTCTGCAAAACCTGAAAACTAATTCCAACTTCTGTTCTTCACCAAAAGTCATTTCCATTGTGAAGTTCTCTGAAGTTTCTCCTATACTAGACCTTGTCCACGTTCATACACAATACCAAGGCTTATAGGAAAGTTGTAATACTCAAAGCAAGCATTGTACACGGGTGGCTTCTTGGTGTAGAGGCAGTTGTACAAGGTGAAGGTTATTCTCTTGGTGGAAGAGAAGGTGTTCTCTTGGATGTAGAGAAGGTGTACACATTTGGCAAGGGGATTTGTCAAGTAGTGTGCATGGTTGTGATTTTGGGTGTACAAAATCAAGGATAAAGGAAAATCTCAAGCGGGTGGCTTGGGGACTAGATGTAGGTCACGAGGACCGAACCAGGATAAATCTCTCGTGTTTGCGTTTGTCTAAACTTTCTGAGATTTACTTTTTCTTTATTGCAAGTTTATTTATTTGCTTAACGTTAATCCTTCTTGTTTTAGTTTTGTGTTGACTTGGGTATTTTTAGATCCATAATTGCCAAAAGAGATAGTTCCGCATTTGACATCATCTCGGGGACCAACAATTGGTATCAGAGCAGGTCTAACAATTGGTATCAGAGCGGGTACAAGTCAACAACAAAGATGGCAACGGAGTTCTCATCATCCCAATTCAAAGAAGGACATTCTACACAACGTCCACCGCTATTTGACGGATCCAACTACAACTATTGAAAGTGTAGAATGAAGATCTACTTGCAATCGCTCAACTACAAACTTTGGAACATTGTTGAAGCATCGTACACCAAGCCAACAACCAACTATAACGCTTGGAGTGAAGATTAAAAGAAGAACGCGAACCTTGATGCCAAAGCGATGAATGACTTGTTCTGTGCCTTAACAAAAGAAGAGTTCAACCGTGTTTCAACAGCAACTTCTGCTCATCAAATATGGCATACTCTTCAGGTAACACACGAAGGCACAAATAAAGTTAAGGAGTCTAAAATATCTGTTCTTGTCCACAGGTTTGAATTATTCAAAATGGAGGAGAATGAAACCATATCCGAAATGGTTACAAGATTCACCGACATCACCAATACCTTAGCATCCCTTGGAAAGGACTACACCCAAGTTGAAAGAGTCCGTAAGATCCTTCGTGCACTCACACCAGAATGGGGAAGAAGACAACCGCCATTGAAGAGGCGAATGATCTCTCAACTTTGTCGTTAGAAAACCTAATCGGTAATCTAATGGCATATGAAGTGCAATTGGAAGAAAGAAAGAAGGAACGACAACACCAGTCAAAGAAGAAAGAACTCGCCTTCCATGCATCCTCCGACACGGACGATTCCAATGACGATGAAGAGGAGATGGCAATGCTTTCAAAGAAATTCAGGCGATTCTTAAAGCAAGGTAAATTCAAATGCTTTAATTGTGATAAACCAGGTCATATGAAGATGGATTGCCCTTTGCTCAAAAAGAAAGATAAATACAAGAGCAAAAAGTTCAGAAAGAAGAAACACTATGAAGCATCATCAGAAAATAGTGATTCCTCATCTTCTGACGAAGAAGAATCCACTGAACGTGTCAACCTATGTTACATGGCCATAGAAGATGAAGAGGTATCATTTTCTGAACTTTCTGATGCATTTCATGAATTGTTTATTGATCTGAAAAATGAAAAACTGAAAAATAAAGTTTTATCAAAAGAAAATGAAAAACTTTTAAAGGAAAATTCATGTTATGCTTTACAAATATCTTCTATAAATTCTCAACAAGATGAGTTTGAAAAAGTCATATCATCTTTGAAAAATGAAAATGAGAAGTTTATAAAAGAGAACATTTTTCTGAAAAAGGAAACTGAATCTTTGAATAAAAGGATTTCTATTTTAGATAAAGATATTTCAGTTTTCAAAAGAAATATGAAGATCTTTTGCAAAATGTGACTAAGTTCAATAAAGGAAAAGAAAAATTGAATGATTTATTATCTTTTCAGAAGTTGTCACATGATAATCATTATGGTATTGGATATAATGAAAAGTCTTCATATGTTAGTAATCCATATGTGAAAAGAAAGTCTAAGCATGTTTCAAAAAGAATTAAGACAAAGTTTATATGGATTCCTAAGAATTTAAGTTTTCATGATAAAAATACATATATTGCTTCATACATTCATGATATATGTGATTCTTGCAACTATGTGTATATTAACAGGTGGAAACCAAATTCTAAATGGATTTGGACTCCTAAAGGTTAATATATGTTCTTTTATGTTTGGTACCATCTAACGTTTATCTTGCAGGTACCATGTAAAAATTGATAAGAACATATATATATATATATATATATATATATATATATATTATATATATATATATATATATATATATATATATATATATATATATATATATATATATATACTAATATATTTGTTGCAGGGGGAGAACAAAGTCTTTTCATATTTGTTATAACCCAATTTCTGCAGGGGGAGGAAAATATAACCTATTTTCTGCAGGGGGAGCACTTGTGCACACAAAGTATCATCATCTAAAAGGGGGAGAATGTTGGAACATATTTCGATGAAGACTTTGTGGAGCATTTCATTTGGAGCTCCAACACATGACGAATCAAGAGTTCTACATGATCAAGATGTCCCAAGGAGAGTTGATATGATGTATTTTGTAAAGATGAAATAGCATGTAAAAAGCCTTGACACACACACCATATCAATGTCCTGTTAGTCGACTAATACCTATATCAAGTCGACTAATCAATTATATAGTCGACTTGACAAAAACTATAGTCGACTAACTCTTATGTAAACAGACCCAACTCTCTGTTTCTGCATTAGTCGACTTAACAGTCAATACTAGTCGACTAATAGCATTTGTAGTCGACTAATCCCTTGCCCCTAGTCGACTAATAGCTGGTCCAGTCGACTTATAAGTAGTTGCAGTCGACTTGAATCAGTTATCCAGAAAACTGTCACTCCAACGTTCTTAACCTAGTCGACTAATACCAAAACCTAGTCGACTAATGAAGGAAATTTGCCTAGGCTAGTCGACTAACTCAAAAGTCAAGTCGACTATAGGCAGTTTCTGACTGCTGGACAGTTTTCGTTATCTGGTCTTTTGTGCAACGAATTCCAACGTTTCTATCATTTGAATTGCTCCTATAACTACCCTAACTTACCCTAGTCTTCAACTATATAAAGGGTAGTTAGTCCAAAGACCAAATACCAAGAAAAATCTTCAGTTTTCCAAAGCCAAAATTCTGCAAAACCTGAAAACTGATTCCAACTTCTGTTCTTCACCAAAAATCATTTCCATTGTGAAGTTTTCTGAAGTTTCTCCTATACTAGACCTTGTCCACGTTCATACACAATACCAAGGCTTATAGGAAAGTTGTAATACTCAAAGCAAGCATTGTACACGGTGGCTTCTTGGTGTAGAGGCAGTTGTACAAGGTGAAGGTTATTCTCTTGGTGGAAGAGAAGGTGTTCTCTTGGATGTAGAGAAGGTGTACACATTTGGCAAAGGGGATTTATCAAGTGGTGTGCATGGTTGTGATTTTAGGTGTACAAAATCAAGGATAAAGGAAAATCTCAAGCGGGTGGCTTGGGGACTGGATGTAGATCACGAGGACCGAACCAGGATAAATCTCTCGTGTTTGCGTTTGTCTAAACTTTCTGAGATTTACTTTTCCTTTATTGCAAGTTTATTTATTTGCTTAACGTTAATCCTTCTTGTTTTAGTTTTGTGCTGACTTGGGTATTTTTAGATCCATAATTGCCAACAGAGATAGTTCCACATTTATCATCATCTCGGGACCAACAGATATAACATGAACTGATTTTTGTAGAATTTATGTGATTTTATGGGATTTAATTAAAGATAAAAACCCAAGTTTTTAATACCTATATTAGGCTGGACTGGCAGACTACCGGTCGACCGTAGCAGTGGGCGGTCGGCCGAGCTGGTCGACCGACGTGCACAGAACGTGCACGCAGCCAGGCTGATGGGCCGGTCGACCGGAACGGTCGACCGCCAGAGTGCCTCTGCTCTCTGGAAATGGCCCCGGTCGACCGGCAGAGAGCTCTGCTCTCTGTATCTGCTCGGTCGACCGGGCGGTCGACCAGCCAGAGAGCCGTTGCTCTCTGGATCCAGTCCCGGTCAACCGGGCGGTCGACCGGCAGGCGCAACGGTCAAAAATTTGACCGTCGGCCGGCCGACCATAAGGGCAAATTGGCCCTTTTCAGCTGCCAACGGGCAGATTTGAAATAAGGGTATAAATACCCCATTTCTTTGTTGTTTTCAACAAGATTTTTAGGAGCCAAAAATTCCCATACATTCAAGTGTTTTAACACTAGTTTTCAAAAGAGTTTTTAAGCTTAAAGATTTGATCTTTATTTGTTTTAAAAAGGTTTGGAAAATTCAAAGAAAAGAAAGTCTTTGGGACTGGTTTTGATCTTCATTTTTGTATCTTTCTAGAAGTTTTCCTAAGAGTTTTTCTTTGTGATTTTGATTTCCAAACTCTTTATTTCTCACACTTGAGCTTATTATTCTATCCTATCTATTAGGATCTTTGTTTTAGTGAGAAAATTGGTTTGTGGTTGAGGTAGACCACCAAGTTGTAAACCTTCCATCTTTGTGATATCCCTCTAGTGAGAGATGATTGAGTTGTTATCCCTCAAGTGTGAGGTGATAGTGGAAGTGGTATTTGGTTCCCTCTAGTGAGAGGTGGAGATTGTGTTGGAATCCCTCAAGTGTGAGGTGATTGTTGTTTGTGTGGCTTTGTGCCTATCCCTTTAACTGTAGAGGTGATTTGTTTTGTGTCTTGCCTCTAAGTGTAGAGGTTGTATTTGTTGGAGAGAGGAGTTGTGTACTCCCAGTTATATTTACACAAATTCTCAGTGGAGGTTCCTTGTGTGGGAATTCCTGTTGACGAGTTAGTGAAAATCCCTCTGTGTGAAGGCGGGGACGTAGAGCTGTGTGCTCGAACCTCGAAACATATCTTGGTGTTTGCGTTTGATCCACTTTCTCTAACTCTCTCTTACATTTGAGCTTGCATCTTATTGTCATATCATATACATGCTTGTGTTGATTGTGTGCCATACTTGTATTTAACTAAGAGAGCTTCATATAGCACCTCAACTCTTATTTAGAGGAATTCAGAGGAGTTAGTCCAGAGCCCTTCACCGGGAATTTGGCTACACTCGTTGGTTACACTAAGTATCTTGCAATAAGTTTTTAATTCCGCATTATTGTTCATTAGATTAGCCTTACACCTATTCACCCCCCTCTAGGTGTATTTTCAGTTTGTTGATTCTGAGGGCATCAGTTGCTGTTTGGGGAAGATCGTGTATCGCTCTCGGAGCAGTGACGGACTGTTTGGTGAAAATCGTGTATCAATCTCAAAACAACGTTTGGATTGCTTGAGGAATCAATTCGGAGGAGTAGATCATTTCGAAAACTCTTCGAGGGTTTCGCGTGGAGGTAAAGATCCTATCTTTATCTAGTTATTTTATCTAACTTCGTTTGCTTTCCGCATTGTTTGAGGAATTAGTTGAGAAGATGGTTGGAGAAAGTACATCATCGGAAAAATCAGTAAATCCACATCCGTTGAGGATTGATGTGGTGAAGTTTAACGGAAAGAACAACTTTGGTCTTTGGAGATGTGAGGTGATGGATGTACTGACAGCATCAAATCTCGAAGACACTCTACGGTTGGAGAAGAAACGCGAGTCAACTACGGAAGAGGATTGGGACAAGATGAACTGAACGACGTGTGGCTTGATCAGGTCTTATTTGACACAAGACATCAAGTATAATGTGTTGCATGAAATATCTGCGAGGCAGCTGTGGGAGATCCTGGAGAAAAAGTATCTGACGAAAAACGTCGAATCGCGGTTGCAGTTGAAGAGTAAGCTTTATCGGTTTCAGATGCAGAGAGGATGCTCCATTGACGAACACATGAATAGCTACATAATCTTCTTACAGACCTAGTTAATGTGGATATGGAGATCGATGAAGAGGATAAGGCGATAATCCTATTGAATTCTCTTCCTAGGGAAGAGTATGAGACCTTTACTCTTACATTGATCAATGGAAGAAAATTTCTTAACTACAGCGAGGTGTTTGCTGCTCTTGTGAATTATGAAGTAAGGAGGTAGGACAGACTGTCTTCTTCTGTGAGCGCAACAGCAGAGGCATTGGCGGTAAGAGGTAGGAGTTCCAATCGAAAGAGCAGAGGTGATCAGGGAAGATCGCGAAGTCCAGATCAGGGCTTAGAGATCTGAAGAGGAACCAGTGCCGCCTTATGCAGGGAGCTAGGGCACTGGAAAGTTGATTGTGCGAAGGCCAAAGGTAAGAAGAATGAGTTAATGACCAAGGCAAATCTCGTACAGGTTGTCAGTACTCAAGCCAGTACTTCACAGGCAGATGGATCAGACTCAGACACATCGGTATTTTCTCTCTCTGTTACTACTCCTACTGTTGGTTACTCAGATAATTCTGAGTGGATCTTAGATACAGGAGCTACCTATCATGTGTGCCCGAATAGGGGCTGGTTTTCTATTTTTGAGAAGCTTGATGATGTTTCACTGTCATAGGTGATGATCATCCATGTAATGTTAAAGGGATAGGTACAGTCCGTATCAAGATGGATGATGGGATAGTACGAGAATTGAAGGAAGTGAGGTATGTACCTCAACTCAAAAGGAATCTTATCTCTGTTGGTGCTTTGGAAACGTTGGGTCCTATGGTATCTATACGAGATGGTGTTCTTAAGATGTTCAAAGGCTCAATGGTGGTTATAAAGGGCGTCCACCGGAATAATCTCTACTACTTAAAGGATAGTACAGTTATGGGTCAGGTGGAGACTTCTATTTCTTCAGATGAGGTTTGCACACAGGTCTGGCAGATGAGGCCTGGACACAGAGGTGAAAAGTTTTTGCAAGCTCCTGCAAAGAAGGGATCATTGGAAGGTGCTGCTACCTGCAACATGGAATTGGGTGAACACGGCGTTCTGGACAAGTAGAAGGTGAAGTTCAACACCAATCACCACTCTGAAGGTCTTCTTGATTGTGTTCACGTAAGCATTTAGGGACCTGCTAAGAATGCATCGCTTGGAGGTCAAAGGTACTTTGTCTCTTTTATTGATAATTTATCTAGGCATTGTTGGATATATCCCATGCGACAAAGGTGTGAAGCCCTAGATATGTTGGTGAAGTGGAAAAAAAATAATGGAGAAGCAAATTAGTAGGAAGATTAAGGAGCTACAGATTAGTAATGTTGAAAGATACAGAAATCAATTCCTACGATTTAGCCAGAACACTAGTATTGGTACTCACTTCACAGAAGGTATACATGGGTTGGCTAAGGAGATAAACCGTTCCTTACTGGAGAAGGTTCGGTGCTTGTTTTCTAATGCAAGATTAGACAAATCATTTGGGCTGAGGCGATTGTGTATGCTAGCAATCTCATAAATGTTGACACTCAAAAAAGACAAAATCTCAAACAGCTCTTCAACCAGTCTAAATGATGTCTAACTTGTCGATATTTACAAAAAAATAAGTCGCAGACAAGCTGACGACTAGTTTCTGCCCATCTCTGAGGGACAATTCAGTGACTTGGACTCTACTGATCCAGTGAAATAGACAGTAAGCTAAGGTTGCCTTTGAAGAGATCTAAGCAGGTCTAAGATGCTAAGTTAGCTCAACACTTAGCCTTGCATGAGTCAAAGGGGATAGCCTCGCCTGAGAGGCTAAGTTTGTCTAGTTCGCCTTGAAGGTCTTCATAGCTTCATAGAAAGCTAACTTACAGCTTCGCCTGAAGCTTATTCTAGCTTCATCTGAAGCTAATTGTAGCTTTGCCTAAAACTTTCTTGATAGCTTCGTATGAAGCTCTTCATAGCTCCACAAAGAGCTAACTTACAGCTTCGCCTGAAGCTAATTCTAGTTTTGCCGGATGCTTTCTTGATAGTTTCGTATGAAGCTTTTCATAGCTCCAGAGAGCTAACTTATATCTTCGCCTGAAGCTAATTCTAACTTCGCCGGAAGCTAATTCTAGCTTCGCCATAAGCTTTCTTGATAGTTTCGCATGAAGCTCTTCATAGCTCCATAGAGAGCTAACTTACAGCTTCGCCGGAAGCTAATTCTAGCTTCACCGGATGCTTTCTTGATAGTTTCGCATAGCTCCATAGAGAGCTAACTTATAGCTTCGCCTGAAGCTAATTTTAGCTTCGCCAAAAGCTAATTCTAGCTTCACCGGAAGCTTTCTTGATAGCTTCGCATGAAGCTCTTCATAGCTTCAGAGAGCTAACTTACAGCTTCACCTGAAGCTAATTCTAGCTTCGCTGGAAGCTTTTTTGATAGCTTCGTTTGAACCTCTTCATAATTCCACAGAGAGTTAACTTACAGCTTTACCTGAAGCTAATTCTAGCTTCGCCTGAAGCTAACTATAGCTTCGCCGGAAGCTTTCTTGGTAGTTTCACCTGAAGAGGCTAGCTCCGCATAAGGAAAGTAACCGTCCCACAAGTTAGTGGGGGAATTAATGGGTAGTTACACCCATAATCCCTCATTAAGGGAGACAATCAAGGGAATCATAACTCCCTATTGCCTAGTGGAGAGAGTTAATAGGTAGTTACACCCACGATCCCTCATTAAGAGGAGACAATCAAGGGAATCATAACTCCCTATTAAGCCTATAAATAGCCCACTAGTAGGCTAGGCTCAGGGGCTGAAAGGAATTCTAGTCCAAGAGGCTTTTTGAAGAGCAAAAGCTTCTTCGGTGGCTTCAAAGCTTAAACCAACAAGAGATCTACTCTCTCACTTCTAAGAATTTCAAGAATTCAGAGAATCACTTCTCTAATCCTACAAGGATAAATTCAGGATGCTAATGCCATAAGGCCTTCCTCCCTCTCAAGAAATCTCCGGAACTAGGCGAGAAGAAATTTTCAGGCAATAGCATTCGAAGATTGATCGCTCGCATCGTCAACGGGACAAAGTGGTCGCGCACTGATCAGACTCCCACCTACATATTTTCTCAAAAATCTTAGAGGAGATCTACTTGTAATTTTCTTTTTCTTTCTGTAAAGAATTACTTGTAATTTCGCTCCTCGATCTCTTTTTGTAAGTTTTCCCCAATCAATTTTGAATGAAAAACAAGATGGAGACTTCTATTGGGGATTGTATTCTCCCGACGATCAGACCTTCGGGTCTATTGCTGAGATGCTGGTCATTCACTTTGACCAAGAGAGGTTTGAACAACTCCTCTTTGGGGGTAGCACAAGCCCCCTACATGTGCGCCAGCACAGGAAAGTTAGCATAGCCAGAGCCCCTCTGGCTACTTCTTGAAAGCAAGTCTCTGTTGAGACAAATAAGACTCTCTGCAAGCCTATTACAGTCTCAGGCGAAGCTAAACAGACCATATGTAAGTCTAGCACAGTCTCAGTAGAGACTAATATAGTCTCGCGCCAGCATATTAACATTGTGCAAGCTATAAAGGTTCCTCTTGAACTTAAAACAGCCTCTGCTAAGGCTATGTGGATTGTAAAATCTGTAGTTTCATGCGAGGGTATAGATAAATCTCTTGATTCAACTTCCTGCGAAGCTAAAATAGTCTCTGATTGTGAGACTATTTCATCTCTTCACAGAGCTAAACACTGCTTGTCATGTGAGGCTAAGACTAAAGCACTTTGTGCTAACAGCGAGGCTATGACAGCCCTTTTACATCATTACCATTATTGCACAGTGCTAGGCTCGCCGCTAGCGACAGAACCAAAGCACTAAGCGCTCAGATAGCTTCATTATGTGAAGCTAATTCAACTCTTTGCAGAGTTCAGCCTCGTCTATCACGCGAGGTTAAGACTAAAACACCTTTATGTGCTAATAGCATTGTTGATTCAGCGTCGCTCTCACTGCCAGCACCTAGTGCTAAAGTTTTTAGCCGCGAGGCTAGAACTAAACACTTAGTGTTAAGAATCTTAGCCGCGAGGTTAAAAATGAAGCACCACTGAGTGCTAACAGTGAGGCTAGTTCAGCTTCGCTTAAGAGAGGAACTCTACGCAGCAGAGCTAAGCTCGCCTTCAAAGACAGAGAAAAATAGTAGCTTTGGCTTATGAATCTACTCTTTCAGGTGAAGCTATCCTAACTTCATCTATAGCCCAAAAGAAAGTCTTCAAGGCTAAGCCCAGGGTTTCTCAACCCAAGTAAGCTAACATCCAGTTTTCCCGAGTTCCGTGTTGGATCGGTTAGATCCAGGTAACACAGACTTGCTGGATTATCTGAGCAACAAGCGAAAAATCTGCTCCGAAAAGCCAGTTCACATCTCGCCATCCCAGTGCGGACAAGAGGGATGTCAACCTATGACGGTACATTCCGTCCACTATTGTTTGGAACCATTCCGCACAACTTCTCCTCCAAGCCAGCAATCGGTGTTCAACCGGCTGTCAGTTCAAACTTCTGAGAAACTCAAGTCTCGAAAGAAGAAGACAGTGAAGGTGCCCCACCTTGCAGCTGCCTCTATCAACATGATAAGTAGAGGAAAGGATCTACTACGATCTCAAAGAAGGAAATAGGGGGTTCACACTCCCTCATTCAGTTCTCCAGGGCCCAATGATAGCCCCCGCTTAGGTGAGGTTCTGGTCGAACAAAAAGTTACCTTCCAAGGTGAAATACCCTATAATTATGGACAACCTTCTTCCTCAGAAGCTATGTTGCCAGAACCATTGAGACACCAATTCTAATGGTGCGATGATGAAGAAGAAGCCAGCAGCTATGCTTCCTCCGCACCATCAGCTCTATGTAGGTAAGGTTTGTATCAGCCAACATCACTGATAACAACAACAATGATGATCTCCGTCATCGCATGGAGGCACAAGAGCAGGCTTCCAAGGCCCAGCAAGAAGCCTTGGACAACATCTAGTAAATATTGGTTCAGCTCCTAACAAACTGGAAAAATGATAACACAACTGGTAGTAATCACAAAAATGAGGAGAACAATAATAATGAACCTCCCAACATCGATCATTCAAAGGAGGGCTCTTCAATTGATGCCGAAGTGATCAAAGGCATCCAAGCTCAGATCGCATCCCTAGCCCAAAAGAATGAATCAAAGAAAGTAGGAGCAGTTCATCATTACCTCTTGGAATGGGATTCAGTCCCATATCCGCCAAAGCTCAAGCCACCAACATTACACTTGTATGATGGCAAGAGCTCGTCAAATCAGCACATTTACTACTTCCGGTCCCAAACCGATAATGTAGTAGGTAATGATGCTATCATGACCAGACTGTTCATTGGCACCCACAAGGGGGTAGCCTTTGATTGGTTTAGGAGTCTCCCCACGAACTCCATCAATTCTTGGCACGACTTAAAAACCCGATTCCTTTCCCGATTCTACGAGGATGATACTGAGGTGACCATGAACACACTATTTTTAGGGTCCAGAAAGGAGGAGAATTTGTATGAGATTATATAGAGAGATCCCGCAACCTTTCTCTCATGCCCCGCAGGTATGCCTTTGCCTATGTTGCTTCAGACGTGTAGGCATAACTTTCTCGATAAAGTGAAAGTTCGCATGGGAGTCATCAAAGCCCACACTTGGAACGATCTTATTGAACAAGCCGAGATAGCTGAAAAATCAGCTAAAAATTTTGAGACCCCCAAAAGTAGGTGGGGAATCAACAGCAAAAGTTATGACACGACCAAATCTTCTGATACATCAGCATTGGAAGTATATGGAGGAACTCGATCAAAGAAGGGTAATTCCAATAGAACTTCGGAGTATCAAAGACAATACTCCTTCAAAAATGAGGATGTGGTGACTCTTTTCCACTTGCTCAACAAAAACTACGAGCTCAAGTTGCCAGAGGCTAGACGTCCAGACGAAGTGGGACAAACGAACGATCCCAACTATTGACTTTTCCATAGGATGATTCATCATCCTACTTACAGGTGCAATGTCCTTAAGGACAAAATCTAAGCATTGATTGAAGCGGGTGTTTTGACTTTGAAGTCGAAACATAAAAGGGCCACTGCCTAACCCCTATCCTGGAAGGGAGTATAGAGGTAGTCAACTCTACTTCCAAAAGCCATGGGTCTTATCCCATGAACGGCTAAAGTAATGGGACTCAAGCCAGTCCAAAGCTAAAGGCAAGTCTTGCAATGTCTCTTGCAACAGATGACACCGCATCAGCAACTCCTCTCAGCAGCTCTAAAGAGGAGACAACCGTCTCAACCGCTATTTAATAACCGATAGACACTAGGTCTAGCAAATACTTGCGACAGTATTACCAGACCCCGACGAGACACAACAACCAACAACATCGGGGAATGCGCAGGGGGTTGGAATATGTCAATCTACCAACCAAATGAGGACAACCTTTCACTGTATAGGCATTCTACTCGAGTGGAGATTATCGCCCAGCGAATCCAAACAGTGACGCTCCTAATGCCAATCAACGACAAGTGCTATCCATGATCACGTTAATACTATACCTCTATCAAAGAAGTACTATACATGATCATGTTAATATTACACCTCTGATCATCAAGTCGGACTCGTCTGACTGGTTCATCTCCTCAAAGAGTCCCTTTTCACAGGTGGAATCAATTTCAACCATCTCTGCATTCTTCTTTCAGCAAATCAATTGGCTTCACGACAATCTTGAATAAGCCGAATTCATCGAAGAAGGTTCGTGATACATCCTTGCAAGACCTTTCTAATGTTTCCACATTCATGTTCAGATTCGATGATCAGCTGTGACTAAAGTCTTGATTATGATGAACAAAAATGAAACTCCACGAGGAATCTCGACTTGATATATTTCCTGTGAAGTTTGTACTCTATATCTAGACACGAAGATCAGCTGAGAACCAGAGTCTTGATGAACAAAAGGTGACGCTCCACGAGGAATGTAGATCTACCCGTCAAATTTCCCATGAAGTTTAGACTTAACTCTTTAATCCCCAAAGAGATTTTAGAGGTCACCAGTGGAATACAGAAATGTTCACTTCATGTGACATGATCTGAAGCCTTCAGTGAATAAGGCTAGAGGAAAACATTGACTTCTAAGCCCAATATAAAATCCTCAACAACTCATCATGCTGAGGGGAATAGCATGGCTAGCCCAACTCAAACGGTAGTTGGTTAAGGCATTCCAAACCCGTTGACAGCTAAAGATTTGCTAAAAATTCTAAGGGACCTGATCCCGCTTTTCCCAACAAAGTCTCATCTTCCAGTCCGGTGAGACTACTCCTTTGTCATTATGTCCAGTTCGCCACCTCTGAACGGTAGGACTCTAAGTCTAGCAACTTACAATCGGTTATATCTATATTACTTCTGAACTGACGGATGCCTAGATCTCTCCCCTTTTATAGTACTCCAACTGTCATGTCCAGTTCATCACCTCTGAACAGAAGAGTCCATAACTTTGTTCTTCTTTCCCTATCAGGGTCGGGAGTTCTTTCTGTCATGTTAATACTACCTCTAAACAGTGAATTGTGAGTCTGATGTCTCTTAGTTGGTCATGTCCATATTACCTCTGAACTGAAAAGTGCCCAGATTCAATTCACCCTTGCAGTCCTTAGTAGGTTAGCTGCTAAGTTAACGCGCTACCTCTGGCAGCGGATTCAGAGTTTAGTGTGTCTTAGTCTATCATGTCCAATTTATCACCTCTAAATAAACGGGTCCCTAAAATCAGATTCACCTCCATTTTGTCATCATGTCTAGATCATCACCTCTGAATGACAAAATTTCAAGCTTGGTGGCTTCTCAATCGGTTATGTCTAATTCATCACCTCTGAACTGACAGATAGCCAAGTCTCTCTTTTTTGTTTACTGTTATGTCCAACTCGCCACCTCTGAATAATAAACACTCCGAGTTTGATAATTTCTAATCAGTTATGTCCAGTTTGTCACCTCTGAACTGATGAATATCCAATCTCACCCTTCTTTATCGTTATGTCAAGTTTGTCACCTCTGAATGACAAGGCTTCGTGTCTGGTGATTCCTAATCAGTTATGTCCAGTTTGTCACCTCTGAACTGACGGATACCCAGATCTAACTTTTCAGTCCGGTAGGGACTCTTCTCGCTGTTATGTCCAGTTTATCACCTCTGAACAGCGAACCCTCTTTTCCAGCGATTCTAAACCTATTATGTCCACATTACCACTGAACAAACGGATTCCTAGATCTGCTCCCCTTTATCCTCAGTGAGTTCTCATACTTAGACTGATTTTATCATGTTCCTAATCTCTGAATAATTTTCAGTCAATTTCTAATTTCTTTAGGGAATTCTACTTGGTGAATTCTCTCCCTTTTGAACACCCGAGGCAATTCAAAGTATTTTAAAATCCGAACCATCCCATTGCGGATTTACGAAAACTTTGAAGGGGTTTTGTTGACACTCAAAAAAGACAAAATCTCAAACAGCTCTTCAACCAGTCTAAATGATGTCTAACTTGTCGACATTTACAAAAATCAAGTCGCAGACAAGCTGATGACCAGTTTCTGCCCATCTCTGAGAGACAATTCAGTGACTTGAACTCTACTGATCCAGTAAAGCAGACAGTAAACTAAGCTTACCTTTGAAGAGATCTAAGCAGGCCTAAAATGCTAAGTTAGCTCAACACTTAGCCTTGCATCAGCCAAAGGGGATAGCCTCACCTGAGAGGCTAAGTTTGTCTAGCTTCGTCTTGAAGCTCTTCACAGCTTCATAGAAAGCTAACTTACAGCTTCGCTTGAAGCTTATTCTAGCTTCGTCTGAAGCTAATTATAGCTTTGCCTAAAGCTTTCTTGATAGCTTCGCATGAAGCTCTTCATAGCTCCACATAGAGCTAACTTACAGCTTTGCCTAAATTTAATTCTAGCTTCGCCGGAAGCTTTCTTGATAGCTTCGCATGAAGTTTTTATAGCTCCAGAGAGCTAACTTACAACTTCGCCTAAAGCTAATTTTAACTTCGCCGAAAGCTTTCTTGATAACTTCGCATGTAGCTCTTCATAGCTCCACAGAGAGCTAACTTACAGCTTCGCCAGAAGCTAATTCTTGCTTCACTGGAAGCTTTCTTGATAGCTTCGCATAGCTCTATAGAGAGCTAACTTACAGCTTCGCCTGAAGCTAATTTTAACTTCGCCGAAAGCTAATTCTAACTTCGCCAGAAGCTTTCTTGATAGCTTCACATGAAACTCTTCATAACTTCAGAGAGCTAACTTACAGCCTGAAACTAATTCTAGCTTCGCCGGAAGCTAATTCTAGCTTCGCCGGAAGCTTTCTTGATAGCTTCGCATAAAGCTCTTTATAGCTCCACAGAGAGCTAACTTACTGTTGGCCCAAAGGCCCTTCACCCTAGTTTTGATGATGATCAACTCATGTAGTTATAGTTACTAATGATCTTGTGTTTAATTAGTGACAGATTCATGATCAAGATCTTAGTAGGTGCATAGCTCAACAAAGGATAAAAGAACAAGATTTGGAGCTTGCATGTGGTGATCCAAGGAGTTTTTGGATCAAGCTTGGACCAAGTCAAGAAGATGAGAAGCCTTCAAGTGAAGACTTCAAGAAGATGAAGACTTGTGTCTAGGTATAAGATTTGTATTTTTTTTTGTTTTAGTAAAAAATGTAAAGGATAGATAGTTGGTGGATTGCTCAAGTTATATCACACACACACACTCTTGATAGAACTCTTGATTTAATTGATTTCATAAAAGATTTCTTTTTAGAAAAGAATTTTTAGTTAGTAAAAGATTTTCTTTGAGACAAAATATAAAAACTTTGGGTTTTGGTATTTCTATCATATATATATCTTTTCAAACCATAACCAAGTTTAGAGCTTTATGATCAAAACATAGATATTTTATTATGATTGTGTAGTGGATCATATCCATACACACTATGCTTTATAAGTTCAAAATATCTTGTTTTTGTATTTGATAAAGATTTAGAAAAACAAAGTTTGGAAAAACCTGTTTTGGAAAAATACATTTTGGTTATTGAGCTAATATTTCCAAGTTACAAAAATAGACCAAAACATCTATAACATGTCTTGATTTTGTGCAAGCATGTTTGTTCTTTCAAGTATATTGGTAAAACTATTTTTGTAGAATTTCTATGTATTTTTAGGATTTTATAAATAATTTTTAAATCTTGTTTTCTGACCTGGAGACTGGCTGACAGGCCAAACCGGTCGACCGGTCCGGTCGACCGATGTGCACAGCCCTGTGCACGTTGTCAGCACAGTGGCCGGTCGACCGGGTCGGTCGACCGACCAAGAGAGTTTGCTCTCTGGAAATGTCCAGTCGACCGATAGGTCGACCGACAGTTCATTCCAGGTTATCGGTCGACCGAGCCGGTCGACCGGTGGCTGCAACGGTCAGAAAAATGACCGTTGGCCGGTCGACCGGCGGTCGACCGACAGCACTGACAGAACCCCAACGGCTCTATTTCTGGCAGCCTATAAAAGGGGGTCTTGTCAACTGATTTGAGGTTAAGATTTTGAGACTTCTTGAGCAGTTTTTCCCACTCATTTCAGAAGTTTTCTCCACAAATTTGAGAGCAAATATTTCCAATCAAAAGGGATTTTATCAAGAGAGTGTAAAAGTGATTTCTTGTGTTTTCCTCCATAGCTTTCTTTCCTTGATTTTCTCACACCACACTTGAGCTATCCATTGCTAGATATTCCTATAGGTGTGTTGTAGTGAGAGTGCTCTTTAGGTGATCAAGTGTTGTGATCATCAAAGAGATTTTTCTTGTTACTTTGAGGAGACGGGCAAGTGTGCTCGTTGTGGTGTGGAGTTCGGTTGTGAACTCTTTGGTAGAGGTACGGCCTCGGCGAGTCGGTGGACTTGCGTGTGTACGGGACTTGGGAGTCCGAGGGCTTGTAGGTGTTGCGGCACCGAGGAGAGATCCGGTGGGATCTTGCATAGTGGAAATCCTTCGTGTGTCGAAGGCGGGGATGTAGAGCAAGTGTGCTCGAACCTCGAAACAAACCCTTTGTGTTTGCGGTTGCTTACTCTTCCCTCTCTCTCTCTTGTCTCTATTTTATATCTTGCATTCAATTTATTGTGTTCATCTTATATATGCATGATATATTCCCTTGTGCTCATAATTGATATACATACTTGCTTGGGATTGTTGTTAACACTAGTATTCAACCAAGAGAGCCAACGCGGCACCTCAACCCATTCAAGGGGAATCTAGAGGAGCTTGTCCAGAGCCTCGCAAGGGGAATTCGGCAACACTCTTGGTTATACATAAGTGTTAAATTAAAAAGAAGTTTTAATTTGGTCAACTTAGTTTTAATTCCGCATTATTTGTTCATAAGTGACCTTTAGATTAGCCATCACCTATTCACCCCCCCCTAGGTGATCTTACACTTACAGTTTTGCCTGAAGCTGATTCTAGCCTCACCTGAAGCTAATTATAGCTTTACCGGAAGCTTTCTTGATAGCTTCGCCTGAAGAGGCTAGCTTCACATGAGGAAAGTAACCGTCCTACTAAGTTAGTGAGGGAAGTTAATGGGTAGTTACACCCATAATCCCTCATTAAGAGGAGACAATTAAGGAAATCATAACTCCCTATTGCCTAGTGGGGAGAGTTAATGGGTAGTTACACCCATGTTCCCTCATTAAGAGGAGACAATCAAGGGAATCATAACTTCCTATTGAGCCTATAAATAGCCCACTGGTAGGCTGGACTCAGGGGCTGGAAAGAATTCAATTCCAAGAGGCTTTTTCAAGAGCAAAAGCTTCTTTGGTGGCTTCAAAGCTTAAGCCAATAAGAGATCTACTCTCTCACTTCCAAGAATTTCAAGAATTTATAGAATCACTTCTCTAATCCTACAAGGATAAATTCAGGATGCTAATGCCCTAAGGCCTTCCTTTCTCTCAAGAAATTTCTGGAACTAGGCGAGAAGGAATTTCTAGGCAATAGCATTCGAAGATCGATCGACCGCTCGCATCGTCAACGGGAGAAAGTGGTCGTGCGCTGATCAGACTCCTACTGGCACATTTTTTCAGAAATATCAGAGTAGATTTACTTGTAATTTTCTTTTTCTTTCTATAAAGAATTACTTGTAATTTTGCTCCTCGATCTCTTTTTGTAAGTGTTCCCCGATCAATTTTAAATGGAAAATAATAAATGGATCGACTACGATAGGAGGTAAAGCTCCAATAGAGGTTTAGTCTGGGAAAGCTGCTCAAGATCATAGTTTGCTGCGGAATTTGGAAGTCCGGCCTCCTTTAGTGCTAAAGATGGCACAGTGAATCCGCGAGTAAAGAAGTTTGTGCTTTTGGGTGTCAGAAGAAATGGAACCCCCTGATCCCTGATGTACGTATCACAGTATCAGTACGTGATACGACGTACAAAATTGATTTGACCTTCTGGATAGTCAGATTGAGCCGATTTCAGTTTTAGATATTATTTTTCATTATTTTAGATTTTTCAGAATTTTCTGGAATTTTTCTTGATTATTTTGGAAAATCTCCGTAGTCGGTGCGACCGATACCGAGAATCGGCTTTACGATTTTTAATTCACAAATGGAGTTGTATTTTGAGAATCTGCTTTCACCTTATGTCTTAGAATCACATTAGCTACATTTTGGTAATTTTGGAGATTTTTCTGAATTTATCGAAATCCGGGTCAAACCGGTGTCGCCCAATATCGGCAATACCTTTCAAGATTTTTAATTTGCAAATCAGATTGAATTTCTTCAAACAGTTTTCATATTACATCTCAGGATAATATTTTCTATTTTCTGTAATTTTTGGGCACCGTTCGGAGCTAGTCGAATTTTGGACCGAATTAATTAATATTAATTTAATAAAATAAATTCTTTTCTTTTTCTTTTCTTTTCCTTTCTCTTCTTCTCTGGATACTTCTCCTCCACCGCCTTAACCCAACCGCCCTTTCTCTCTCTCCCTTAAAAATCTCCTACTCTCTCTCTCTTTCTCTCTCTCAATTTCTCCTCTCTTCTTTCTCTTTTCCCTCTCACTCTCTCTCCATAACCTCCTCTCTCTCTCTCTCTCTCAACTCTCTCCCTCTCTCTGTGCGACCCAACAAAAGGGGGGAGGGAGCTGACCCGAGCCAGCGGCCAGGCTAGGCCGCCGGCGCCGCCGCAAGCATTGCCGGCCGCCACAGCCGCGACCCCCAGGCCGCGCCGCCCCCTTCTCCTTCTATTTTCCTCCCACTTCTTCTTCTTCTTCTTCTTCTTCTTCTTCTCTCCTTTTCCTGTAAACTCTCCCCCTCATTCTCTCTCTCTCTCTCTCTCTCTCTCTCTCTCTCTCGGCAGGCCGGAGCCTGAGCCGCCGCCGGCCAGCTGAGCTGGCCGGCCGGCTCGCGCAGGAAGCACAGCAGCAGCAAGCTGCTGCTGCTGCTGTTGCTTTGTCCTTTGTTGGGTTTGGGTTTTTACCCAAACCCATTAACCCAATAAACACCCACTACCCATTACACCCGTTAACCCATTACCCATTACATTTAAGTGACGGGTTTGAGTAATGGATCTAAACCCGACCCGTTATGAGCCCAACCCGCTCCAAAACCCAATAAAGGTAAAATTTCAGAAAACCCCTGCTACATTTTATAAATTGCATTTGAAATATTTTTATTACATATTTAACCGTTTCTATTACTTTTAGCGTTCGGGCGATATCTGGAGCATCCGGACTCCGATTTGGACGATTCTGGATCCGTTGCGATCGTGAGAAAGAGAGCTACATTCCCATGGCCAGTTAGTGAGTGTTTTTATTTTATAAATTATCTTTTTATTGGTTGCTTTATTTACATAAAACCTGATTACCGGTACATCACGGTTCATATTTACTAAATTGCAAACAATATTAAAACACTGTAATGAACACTGTACTTAGAAGATGCTGATAACGAAAAGACGTTGAGTGTGACACTGGATGTCTATTAGGTCATGTTCATGTACCACTGACATCCGGGCCACTCTTTCACCATATTCTTGGACACTATTATGACATATATTGTATCACCGTGACATTACATGTATACTGATCCACAGATACGCTATGACACTACACTGTCACTAGACATGCATGCTAGACACCGTTACTGTAATTCACAGGACATGGTATTACATGAGACATGGACTACTGTATTACATGTACTAGTGCTACGCAGATATGGTACACGGATTATGGCTACACATCTATGTTCCACTAGTACACGGATAAGTACCGCATTTCATATTATTGTTATCATCATTACACGGATATTGTAGGTCACTGTACATGATATTAGACACTGACCACTGTTCTTACATGTACATGTTGCACAGATACTACGACATGTCACACCAGTGCACCACTTCACTAAACACCGTCACTTCATATACTGTGAGCATCATTACATGGATTCTCGGCATATCACTGTTACACATGCATGTATGGTATGGATCCCCGTTCATATTACACGTCTTAGTGTTTCATGTTACCGTATTCATGTTATATGATTACTTCCTATTACTGATATTGTTATTCCCGTTACTGGATATATGAGCTGTTGATATGCAATGTATGGAATTCCACAGCTATTGTTTACCGTTTCCCGTTATCGTGTTTCATGCTATCAACAGAGCTCATCTCATGTTATCGTAATACTTGTACCATATCCCGTATTTGTTCCTTTTATACTGTATAATGAAAGATAATAAAGATAACTTGAGGATGGGGGAGACTGGACGGTTGATTAGATCTTATCGGGTGGATGTCTGGATCCATTATTTGTCCCACTGCAGGGGACGGGGTAGTGCTGGCTACCGTCTGTTATTGCTCATGAGCCCCCGTTTCCCATTATTGTTTTAGCTCATTGAGTTCCCGTTACATGTTACAGCCTTAGCGGGCTGGCCCTGGTCTCAGCAGCCAGGGGTCTGTTTAAGGCCGTGATCCCGGGTATGCACGGGATACACCTACCCGATAAGAGCTCCTCGACCAGTTGGTTTCCAATTAACATAAGAAAATAGTATACACAATAGTGACGTCGGGAACACTTGTTATTTGGTCATTCTCTCGTTTGGATAATAGTACTCGTATGCCATGTCCGGATGGGTTCGACTGGAGTGCGGGCTCCAGTATGAACTGCCAGTGGTATGGGACACTGGAAGAGATTGATTAAAATAGCAGGCGGTACTGATTGCTACTATTGTATAAATAACATGACTTGCCTGATACATGTATTCACTTATTTAGTTGTACTTGTTTCTATACCTGATCATTTATCCGCTATCATGTTACATGTATATCTGTTACTTTGCCTGGTACATGTTAATCTTTCTGTGGTGGCATACTACGCATGTTCTGCATTGCATCTATTCTGTTTTCATATGCCCACCTGCATGTTCATATTGCATATGCCCACCTGTATGGTCACTGCTATCACGTCACCACTAGACGACAGTATTTATGATATAAACCGGACACGCCTAAGACATGACCAGATGATAACCGGCTAGGTAGTGATGGTATTAAAAGATAACATGCTTATATCTTTCATGTTTAGATACTTCTGCTGCTACTTATATGCTTATTATATGCTTAGGATATGGTATCACTATTACAACAGCATGTATTATTTATTATTATTGTGCTTGTATTACTATAGTACATATTATTGCCTCCTTCATTTTTTCACTCACTAGGTTGCTTTCTGACGACCATGGGTTTGCATGCCCAGGTTGGAGATCCGAGTTATCGTATTGTCAGATAGCCCATCGGAGTCACATAGGAGACTCACCATCGAGATCCTTCATAGGTATCTTTATGCTTTGTTCCTGTTATCCCTTTTATCCCTGTTTTTATATCTATTATTATCGCTAACCCTTTCTGCAGGTATTCTTGTACTTCTTTCCTGCTGGACCCCTTGTCTATATGGAGGCTATGTCCTGTACTGAGGCTTAACGTACGCGTGAGTGTGTTTTCACCTCACGTATATACGTCGCCATAACGTCTCCGTATCCTTGGGATCGGGGCGTTACAAGAAATATGAAAGGCTACAGGCTGTGGGACCCCGAAAATAAGAAGATCATGGTGAGTCAGCATGTCACGTTTGATGAGACTTTAGTGTTGAAGTCTACCGTCACTCAGCAGGTGGAGAGGACGAAGACCAAGGAAGTATCGCAGTAGGTGGAGGTTGATGCTACTCTACCATCTCCAGTTGGTTCGGCATCAGTGAAGACTTCATCGGATGTGATACCGGGTGGAGACCATGTAGCCAGCCTTGATGCTGAACAGGTTAAAGCAATTGATGCGAATGTTGAGTTATTTGTGGCAATTGGAACCAAGGTAAAACCACGAAAGTGGGTGAAGAAGCATGAGTCTCAAGCTTGTGACCGCGATAAGCTCAAGTTGAAGGCCGTTGTTCTCCATGATGGTAGTGAGGAGGTTCATATGACTCAGTCAGTTGGGTTCACTGCTGCAGATTCAGTTACAGGTACTTGAGCTCGGTGGAGCTCCTTTCAATGAACTACGGTTGGCTTGATCCCTTGGGCAAGATACATAAGCAGCCGTAAAGACGCAACCATTTAGTGATGCAACCTGTATAAAGCTATTTAGTTCTCGAGAAGCTGATTAGAACTTCACATAGAGGTGAAGAGTTGTGGCTGATTGGAACTTCACGTAGAGGTGGAGAGACTTCACGTAGAGGTGAAGTGTTGTGGCTAGTTGGACTTCACGTAGAGGTGAGGTGTTGTGATCTCGATGAATAGCTGATCTTCTGGTGAGAAGACAGTTGAGCTTGCATAAGGGGGTGTGCATCCAGTTGTGAAGCCGATGATGATGTTCGGTGTGCTCTACTCAGACTTGGTTGGATCGTCAATTAAAGACATGTAGACTGGAGAGAGCCAGTCAGTTGGAGAGTCAGTGATGGTTCATGATGAGTTCTTCTTGAGGTCATCTAGTTGCTGAAGTGGAGACACGTTCGATGATCGGCATGTATGGAAGTTCTCGTCAGTGAAGTGTAGGGAACGCATGTATGGTGCATTCCAATTGGATAGCTGAGCTGAAGTTGAAAGCCTACAATTAACATTGGAGTTTAGTGAGAGTTGCAGGTGGCAACGACAAACTCAGTTTGGATCTAGTGAGATCAGTGGAAATCAATTGTACGTGTGCTGGCGATTCGTTTGAAGGAACAGGTTTTGTATGTCGGCCAAGTCGAGATCGTGTGTCGATTTCGCCGAGATCGTATGTCGATTTCGTCCGGAGCGTTCAAGCCGAGATCGTGTGTCGATTTCGCCCGGTGATATATTGGAGTTCGTTGAAGTTTGGCTCAGATTTGAGAAATCTTTAGCGAGGTGGAGAATTGTAGAGAGAGGAGATAGAGGAAGATAGCACAGAAATCAAAAATCAAAAGGAGCAAGAACGGCGCATTAAAGCAGGCCAGGAAAGATCCCAGTCGACCGCTGTGCACGACGTGCACAGGACTAGCCTGGTCGACCGCGCGGTCAACCGTGGCAAAGGAGCGGTCGACCGCCCGGTCGACCGACTGACAAAGGCGCTGCTCTCGGATGGTGCCGGTCGACCGGGCCAGTCGACCGAGGCATGGGTCGGTCTACCGCCCGGTCGACGGACAGACGCGTTTCTGCTGACCTTTCTGGATTCGGTTCCTTTTCTAATTTTGGGTCGAATCCAATCAGTGTTCCTAAAACCCTGGGACTCTGTGGCAATAAATAAGGGCTAAAGCCCTTATGTATTGTATCCTGAAAATCCCTCAAAGTATTCCTCTAGTATTGGTTGTATAGATTATTGAATCGATAAAATCTCTCTGACCCTTACCCCGAGGACGTAGGCAAATTGTCGAACCTCGTTAAATACTGCGTTGACTTGTTTTCTCTATTGTTTCTCTATTCTTGTGCGTGTTAGGTACTTCTCCGGCTGCATCTGTCTCCAAGTTGGTGGATTCCTTATAGGTTGTTGCCCCGCACGCGCAACACAAAGCACTCGTACATGGTCCCCAAAAATGCCAGCAACATGGGTAGGTGGAGATTCGGACATGTAGAATACTAAATGAACTTGGTAAAGCTGTTAATTTGCAGAAAACAATTTGTGGCTAAAAGAGGCAAATGCAGTTAATACGGTTATAAGCAAAATATCAGAATTTTATAGTCATGAAATTTATTGTTCAGTGCTGCAATGTCAATTATGGAATCAAGAAGAGCTTGAAAGTTACTTACTGGAAGGAAATCATGATAGTTTGTGGTCCTTTGGAAGAAAACCGTACAAGTAATTAGATGAGATCTTGAAATTTCCCATAGCTCATATAGCATTGCTGCCCTTTTCTGCAAGGTCTTGATGCGACGAATTTCTAAGGGTTTGCTTCCAAGTCACAATGTAGTACATGCGCGCATAGCTGCAAAAAAAGATACAGAGAAGGAAATATTCCTCCTCAAAACAATGTAAGAGAAATAATGATATGGTGCAAAAGTAAGCTTGTTTTCTTTCTTTCCGCAGTTATACAACTTTTAACTTGCGTTTTACACCCCATTAAGGTTCACAAAGCTGCAGTTTAGCCTAGTTATTTGAACATTGTCTACGTAGACTGACAAAAAAAAAAAAAAAATACTACTAAAATTTGCTCTCTCCACAAGCACTTCATGTATTTGCATCAATTCCATCTACATAGATACAAGAGAGAATGTGTGCAGGACGTCGTCTCTTCGACCGGATAACTTTTAGAAAATGGAGTTGACCCTAAGTTACCTACGTTAACACGGGACTAGCTTTTGCCCAAAAATAGTGTATATCTTGTTGCTATTTAAATTAAAGAGGAACTTCTCTATTTTGATCGAGGCGTGCGGAGCACCGTCCTTAAGAGTAGATCGCGCCCCTCCAGAATTCAACAATCGCTCGGTTTTGTTGAGTTGTGTTATTAGGAAGATGCAGGGAAGATTTTTATGATTGAGTTGTGTTATTAGGAAGATGCAGGGAAGATTTTTTCCTCCAGAGATGCAGGAGGAAGATGATTGAGTTGTGTTATTTATAAGATGATTAAGATGTCGAGGCCTCTGAAACCCACCCTACGCAGCATGCGCGCACATGCGCATTAAGATTTTTCAGACCCGGTTGTGATAGGTAACCTTAAATTTCCTTCACTGGGTCTCTATGAGCTTGCGTGCGTGCGCGCGAGCACCCCCTGGTTTCTAATCCACACAACCCATCATGAAAGAGATTCCATATATAAACATTAAAGAGTTCTTTTCCTATCCAATGTGGGACTAAAAAAACTTTACTTAATTTTGAAATACCTTTAGAATACTAACATATCTTGCGCAAAGCAGTATGGGAAGGATACTTAATGGGTGAATTGGCATTTAACAAAGCACATGGTTCACTCCATGATCAAACATGGAGAGCAACGGAAAGCGCACGCACACATACAATTTTTATACTATTGAAAATTTTACATGCAAATATAACTCTACAAGGTAAATATTAGATTAACACCTAACAAAGCACATTGTTAGCTCCATGAGCCGACATTGAGGACAATGGAAAATGCACACATTCAAATTATTCGACAGTTGAAACTTTTGCATGAAAATATAACTTTACAAGGTAAATATAAAAGCAAACAAATGCCTGAATTACAAGAATGCAAAAATCCCCCCAAAATAGAACCTCCAGAAATATCAAAAGAAAGAAAAGTTTGCAGTTCAGTCAGCAAACTGAGTGATTAAAGAATCCAGCAACAGGAACAGGGCAAGCCTTCCACTTTCCCTCAGGGAAAAATATATGCATGTAGCAGGAATGCAACAGTTCCCAAGCCCACAGATGAAGAAGATGGAAGACAACCCTCTGAATTATGGGCAGTAAAATGTTATGCTGATTCTTCAAGACCTGAAAAATGGAAGAGAAGAAAGCTATGATAAGGAGTATGGGAAGCTTCGCGTGTTGAGAAAAACAAAGTTCAATAGGATGCAAGACTACCACTTTATTGGACCACAGTTTTTGTTTAAACCAGTTCCTTCCAATGCAGCAAGAGCATCATCACCAAAACTCAATACTAGACAAAATTGTAATACAGAAAAACTTGAGGTTAGATAGAATTCCTTACGAGTGAGCACACCTGCTGTAGTAAGAGAAAAATGGCAACCGCCAGATAACTGAAACTCATAAGAGAACAACTATTGTTCTTTAAAGCTTAAGAGAACATCCATAATTCAGTATGCGATTGGAGCATTTGGTAGGAGCAAGCAAAATACCAGTTTCAAATTGTGGCAAATTCTGAAAATAGTATTTGAATTCTGAATTCAAATTGTTCTTCTCCTTCATGATCCACAGCAAGAACTCCTCCGGATCGATATTAATGCTCTCCATATCTTTCAGATCTTTACACTACAGAATTCGAATATAAAAATGACATGATGCATCAAGAGAGATGAACAAGCCAATAAGCAATAGATGTCTCGTCTTATATCATTTCTCAAATAACAAAAAGTGAGATGGAATGTGCAGAACATGTAAAAGTACAGGGAACTGACATCCTCCAATAGACTTGTAGCTACACCCATATTCGGTAATGACCCAGCTGAATATTTCAAGTCAAACTTGCATGCAATAGATAGAAACAATTCACAAGTTCATCTTCGTAAATGTAACCAAACTTTTATCTTGAAGTTTTATAAAATCCAGCTTAAATTAATTTACTTGGAAACTCAAGTAAAGTGGATAATTACAGAAATGATGAATTTAAGAAGAGGTTATAAATACTCCATACCATTTTAGACTGAAGAACCACATCCTCAGATATGATGCAAGACTTGGGAATTTCCAGAACTGTGTCGCCATTATCCATCTCTTCCGATGCCACCAAATCTCTTCCTTCTGAAACATCTGAATTATAATGTAAATAAATACAACTCCAATTTCTCAGACACCAGCAACATATGAAGATGCAGAAATTGAATTATATTTTGTAATTTCTACAAAACAAGGTGTTAGAAACTGACAAAGAAACATAGTTGCAAATAAATCCATGGCTAATGGAGAGCTAAATTACGAACATCAAAATGGGAATGACATAGGAATCCAATAGACTAAGCATACATACTTCAACGATGCATAAATGAAAAAAGAAAAAAAAATTAACAAACAAATATACATGCCCCAGCTATTATTACTACTACTATAATGGTCAGTATCCGACCTCCCTAAGATCTCGACGCGTGTTCATCCAGCCCCGTGTTGATCATGCGACACGTGGCTTTATCCAAAATCTCCAGAGGAGTCCAAATCTTATTCAAAGTCCGAACATATCAAGCGGTTAGAAGAACAAGAATAGAGTCGGTTATGAGCGCCCCTACCTCCAAGCCAAATTTGCACTTAAATCCGGCTCTTACGCCTCAGGAACAGATCAACCACATTGACAGCTGGGCGAAGGCCGCTAGATAAAGATGAACATTTCTCTTTCAATTTAAACGAGGGCATTCGGCTCCAAACCGCCTTCAAAATAAGCAATTGATATAGGATAAATGTTCATATAGGGGCCGTTTGTTTCGCGTAAAACTCTGTAATTCGTAAATGACTTACTACCCAGTTACAACTACGGCGTTTGTTTGGACCGTAATTCGTAAAAGACTTACGTAACTCAACTAACACTCACTTGCAACTCAGTTACCACTCACTTACAGCCCAGTTACAGTTAATTTTGTGGTCATACAAATTTGTATTATTTTTTTATATTAATATTAAATTTTTTTAATATTTAACTTTTTTAATATTTATTTGCAGTATTAAAACTTTTAAAATCACCAAATAGTTAATTTTGTGGTCAACTTTTTCACTTACGACTTATACATTACGACAACCAAACACCGTAAAGTACAATACACTTTCCCACTTTACAATTTTATATTACCAACCAAACACCGTAAAATTTACATACATGTAACTCATTTACAATTGTAAAAGACTTTACCAATTATAACTACGAATTACGGCCAGTTACGACAACCAAACAGACCCATAGATGAGAACTCCGCAATCTTATCCAACAGAAACCCACCTGTATAAATAGAAGACCCTTTCAATGAAAAGGGAGACAATCAATTAATCCCAGAAATCATAGCGCTAGAGATCAGGCGGCCACCATTGTAAGCTTCCTCAAATTATAGTGGAACTCTCTCTCTCTCTCTCCCCCCGTGATTCTTTCTCTTTCAGGTGAAAATCTCTGCATGTCCTATTGTTTGATTTCTGCAATTTATTTTTAAATTTCTTACAAATTGGTGCATGGATAACTCCAGAAATTATCCACCGCATTTGGTGCTTTCATCGAAAGCTTTGAGTTCACACACTTAAGTTCTCCCCATTTAATACCCTTTCACATCATCAGAAAGGTTTCAAACAATCATAGCGTCCGAGAGTACCAATCACCGCGATGTCAATACTTCCGGCGAACTCGAGTTGTCAACACTCTCCCGAGAACAGTTCATCCAGCAAGTAGCCGACCTACAATGACAATTGAGTGAATAGCGGGCCCTGACGGCCACATGATGAACCACAATGAGGAGAGCAACATGTCAGCTAAAAACCAGAAGAGGTACAAGGACGGCTGAGCAGCCGTCCTGACGGCTGGACAGCTGAGAAATAGTGGAGTTACACGGTGAAATTTTTTCAGGTAATTTCTTTTCATTTATTTAATGTTTATAATTTTCTATTTCTTGAAATTTATTGAACATGGGCAGTTTTTTAATAGATGAGAACAGTGTTTGAAACTTCTAATTGGTCATTAGGGATGAGATTTATTTCTGATTTATATGGGTTATATGTTCATATTATTTTTCATGAGGACAAGGCATGGTTTCAATGTGGGAGAGGGACCTAGGATTTTTTTTATTTTTCTTTTAGATTTTTGTTAAGATTTTTTAAAATTTCCTTTTCCTATTTTCCTTTATTTTTAGGTTAGAATTTTTTAGAATATTTTCTTTTAGGATTTTATAGATTTTTTTTTTGTTTTTTTACTAACTAAAAAACTTCAAAATTTTCATCAAATATATCAAGTTTTTAAGGGATTTAGTGATAATACAGTTTGAATTGGATAGAAAAATCAATTAGTCCTAAATTCTTGGAGAAAAGATGAATCATCTGATAATTGAATGTCATTTAGAATTATCTATATGATTATGCATTTTACACACACATACATATTGTGTAAGCTTGGGATGATGAGGATTTAATACTTAAGAGAAGTATAACGAACTTAATTATTAATTAGCTAGATACTTTGGCCTCAAGAAGCCTTGATATTTACACAAAAGATGGTTAGTAAGTTTTTTCTTAAAAATATTAACAAGTCTAATGATCAACTAGTTAGGTGTCTTGACCACAAGAAGCCTTGATATTTATACGAAAGAGAACTGGATAAGTTATATGTATTAAAAAAAGAAGAAAAAAAGAAGTACTTAAAGAGCAATGAAGTGGTAATAATTCAAAAGTTCGATATTTTGAATAAAGTTTTAAGCATAAAAGTTTGAATCAAATTTCAAAGCTAAGAGCTATCATACATTCATAAATATGCATAGAATTGAAAAACTTAGAAATAATGGTTGGATATATTAGGATTTGAATCTCTAAGAAGAGATGATAAGATTTCTTAATAGGAGATTGAACTTGAGAAGGATTACTTGTGAAAACTATTAATCTAATTTGCTGGTGATACTTGTTTAATAAAAATATTTTTCTTTTTCATTCTTCTTATTTTTCTATTTCTTTATTTTTCAGTTATTCTTATTTTTTACTCCTTATTTCTTAATATTTTTATATTATTTTCTTTGAATTTTGTGGGTATATTCACTGCAAACTCTCTCAAGACAACACTCTTCACTAGGGGTAGAGGTTTAACGGCCTGTTGCACATGCTAAGTTTAACAGTAATTCCCATGAAGATGAGTTAGGATTTTTCTTTTATTTTTAGAATTTTTAGTTTTTCTTTTTAGATTAGAGTTTTGTTCGAGGACTAGCAAAAGTTAGGTATGGGTGTGTGATAATTGTGATTATCATCAATATTTTATATCACTTTTATGCCTATTTTATTACACATTTAATTCTGCATGGGGTGTTTTTGTTTTTGTAGAAATTGGGTCAATATCACAAATTGAAGAAAAGAGATAAATAAAGTGAAAAATAAACAATACTTTGCAAACAGAATTTACGTAAAGTAGAAGACTCCAAATACAAAATGGTATACAACACATAGTCTACACAATAAAAGAAGTAACTACCAAGAGATGAGAATCAGAACCTGCTACCCGGCCAAATATTTCGGCTGTGCAGCGTGGAACAGTCAAATGGAGGCTCCTTACAACAATTTGGATTCAGACTGGACACGTCTCGATATTTTGAGCATAATTATTCTCGTAGAAGTCCAAATAACGTGATTCAAAAGTTTATAGAAAGATAATTGAAAGAGGTATAATTCTTCTACATTTTTTTGTTCGGTTGTTTGACTACATGTTTTCAATAATTACCACCAAGTGGCTGCAGCACAAATCTGAGTTGAATTTCAACATCAAATTTAAGTCAGATTTGGAGTCCTTGTTTTCCATCAGATCGAAGGGGAAAACTTAAATTAAGATGAAGAGAAATTATTAGTATAAATAAGGAGAAAATTACAAGAACTCTCTTCTAGAATTTCTGAAGAAGTGTACCGGTAGGAGTCAGGTCAACGCGCGACCACTTTGTCCCTTTGACGATGCAAGCGATGAGTTGTCAAATCTTCTGCAGAAATTCTTTCTCACCTGGTTCCAGATATTTCTTGAGATTTGAAGATTAGGGTATTAGGACCCTGAGATTATCCTTGACGGTGAGAGAAAGAATTCTCTAAATTTTTGGAAGCTAGAGAGCAATTCTCTTCTCAATGCGCTTAAATGTTGTCTATCAGCCTCTCCTCCCCTCTTTTTAGCTTGCTAATAAGTTATTTATAGGCCTCATAAAGGTAACTGCTCCTAAAAATCAGCAAAGACAGGAAACAACCTTTATAGGCTTGCAGGCGAGGCTAAAATAGGCTCTGCCAGGCCTAGACAGCTTCCTGCGAAGTTATAGCAGCCGTTCTGGCTTGTTAGAGAGGCATGACTCTCTTAATTGTCTCAACTTAATGGGACATGTTGTTAGCCCAAAAATACAATCGTTCTCTGTTTTGATGATGACCTACTCATGAATATACATGAAAACTATTATATACATTCTTCAGTGTTATAAGTTTCAGGTTCTTTTTAATATCAATTCATCTTCGCACATCTTGATACAGGATCAAAAAGGTTGATAGCCATGAAGATGAACATGAATGTAATGTAATTAAGTTTTTATTTTTTAGAATGTTAAAGTTTAGTATAAAGAGAAGAGCTCAAATAATCACACACATACATTCATAGTCTTTTATACTTTTCTCAAAAATATTTTTAAATGTTTTTAGAAGCTTGTATATCTCTCAAAATGTTTTTGACAACTTGGACTGTCGACGGGCCCAATATAGGACTGTCAGCAGCAGTGCTGAAAGCTTTGTTGTAACAGATCTCTAAATAGAGTTGTCGACAGTTCTCTATTGAATTGTCGACAGGTCATCCAAGAATTGTCGATAGGTTCTTTTTAGAGAACTGTCGACAAGGCTTTACAGAAAGTCAGGGTTTTTCAAAAGTTGGGTGACTGTCGATAGTATCGGACTGGTGATAGCTGATACTGTGATATCAATATTAGACCGTCGACAGTACTATTGAACTGTCGACAGGCCTTTTGTTTTTGCTTCTTCTTCTGAAACAGAATTGTCGACAGGCCTATTGGACTGTCGACAATTGTTGATAACTGTTTACACAGTCAACCTTTGTTTAAAATGTGGGTTAATTAGTTTATACCATGTTTGGTTATCTTAAGTGACTATTTTCTAAAACCCTATATAAATGACTGTTTTCTATGGTTTAATTATCAAGTTTTTGAGGTTAAAACATTTTGCATGCTCTGAAAAAGTTTTAGTGCTCAAAATATTTTTTCTCCTCTACATTTCTCACATATCGTATCCTTGAGCTTCAACTTCTCTTCTAAACTATAGGATCTTTGTGAGAAGTTTGGTAATCTGAAGAAGATTATTCCTCTGCTTTTAAGTTGTTGATGTGCTCCTCTAGTGAGAGAGGATAGGGAGTTGCGGCTCCAAGATCTTGTGGGATCAATCATTGTAAAGTGTAATTGCAATTACATAGTAGAATTCTTCATTGCGGTGAAGGCTGGGACGTAGAGCAGTGTCTCGAACTTCGAGAACAATTCTTCTTGTTTGTAATTGATTCTCTGAGTTTACTTTCTCTAAACTTTTCTCTCTTATTGCAATATATATTGTGTGCAATTATATACTTGTACTTATCTATTCTTACTATTTTAAGAAAGCAATTGCGTACCTCAATTCTTATTTAAGAGGAATCAGAGAGGAGAAGTTTAGAGCCCTTCACGGGGACTTCATTTCTTGTTCGTGAGTTTTAGATTGAAAGTTTTTGTGCTTCAATTTTCATTTGCTTATTGCTTTAGTATATTCACCTATTCACACCCCTCTAGGTGAATTTCAATTGGTATTAGAGTTTGGACTCTTTTTTTTAGTTTTTGCCACCTAAAAGTGATCATATCTTGACCTATCACACTACTTGTTGTCACACACATGGCAGATAATATCAAGACCCCACCAAAGTTTGATGGACTTAACTTTCTCATTTGAAAAGTTAAGATAACCATCTTTTTACATTCATTAGAAAGTAGTGTTGCCAAGGTTATTACCAATCCTTTTGTGTTCCTAATGGTGATGAAGACTCATGGCCCGATATCACCATGAAAGAGTTTGAGGTCAATGCTAAGGCCCACTATGCTCTTTTATAAGCACTCAATGATGGTGATATCTCTAGAGTGATTAATTGCAAATTGGCATATGAGATTTGGAATAATCTTATTGTAACCCATGAGGGTACCTCTCTAGTAAAGAGAGTAAAGATTGATTTATTGCCTCAATTGAGAACGTCAACTGAATGATAATGAAATCATAGATGACATGATTACAAGATTCACTAAAATTACTAATGGTCTTTCTTCTTTAGGTGACTCCATCGACAACGAACAAAAGGTAAGAAAAGTTATACGTGCACTTCCTCAATCTTAGAAAGTTAAATCCACCACTTTGAAGGAGTTGAACGACAAAGAAGAAATAGATTTCATGGGACTTAATGGCAACTAAAAGACCAATAAGATGTAGAGAAAAGTTAGAGAAGACAAAGCTATACGAAAGAAGAAGGATGTTGCATTAAATTCTACTCTAATTCTTTCGGACGACAATGAAGACATTGACAACGAAGTGATGATGATGAAAAGCTCTCCCTCTTAGTCAAGAATGTGAGAAGAATGTTCCACAAGAGGAGAGATTCAACACCTATAGAAAGAGAAGGAGACAAGGCAAAGAAGAGAGAAAAGGCAATGATATAGGACTATGCTACAACTGTAAGAAGCCTGGCCATCTCATTGCTGATTGTCCTGACATGAAGAGTAAAGCTTCTTCCTTCAAGAAGCCTTTCAAGAAGAAAACAATGAAGGCTACATGAAATGACTCAAAAAGTGACTTTGAAGAAGATGTAGACTCGGCAAATATATGCTTCATGGCACAAGGAGAGACGTCCTCAAAGGTAACTTCGGAACTCACTCTTGATGATTCTAAATTAACTCTTAATGAACTTGGCTTTACTTTTCAAGAACTTGATGAAAAAATATATTCCCTTAAGTTTCGATATTTTAGATTAAAAGAAAAAATGACATTCTTAAGAAAATTTGAATTTGGTTTTAAAAGAAAAAGAAGATTTATTGTTTTCTTTTGAGAAAAATAAAAAAAGATTTTGATGATTACAAATTTGCTTGTAAAGGCAAAATTCCTATGATTTCTCTTGAAAATAATAAATTTCAAGTTTTGAAGAAAAGGATGGATGTTTTAGATTCAAATCTTAAAACTTGTGCTTTTAACAAAACTAGAATAGAATCTTGGTTTTCAAATTGGAATTCATTGCATACTCATCATACAAAGCATGCTCACAAAACACATAACACAAAGCATGCTCATCAAGCATACACATCAAGCACAAAATTATCATCATCATGATTTTATGTATGCAAAAGTATTCACTTGCACTTATTGTAGTAAAAATGGGCATTTAGCTTTGAACTTAAAAGATAGAAATATTTGGGTTCGAAATACTAATCCCAAAGGACCCAAAAGAATATAGATACCAAAATCAAATACTTCTACTTTTGTTGATGTAGGTACACACTAAAACCCCAAGACATAGGGAACAATGGTACCTTGTAGTGGTTGTTTTAAAACACATGACGTGGGATATCAACAATTTTACAACACTATCAAGGCTAGAGGAAGGTTATATTTTCACCTTCGGAGATGATTCCAATGGACACATTATCGACTATGGTAATATTAAAATCGGTACATCTCCTACTATAAAAAATATTGCTTTAGTAAATGGTTTAAAGCACAATCTTTTAAGTATTAGTCAGCTGTTCGATAAAGACTTTAAAGTGATTTTTGATTCCAATTTTTGCATGATTGTAGATAATAAAAATGTTTGCATATTTTCTGGAATTAGAGAAAACAATATTTATATTATTGATTTACTTAATCTTGATTGCAATGCAAAATATTTTTCGGCTTTAAATGAAGATTCTTGACTTTGACATAGAAGACTAGAACATGTTTCTTTTGATCATCTAACCTGTATTAGTTCTAAGAATGTAGTAAGAGGCATTCTGATTGCCGAAAAATAGAGATAGAGTTAAGGGTTAGAAGAATGTTATCTAAATGTATGTCTCTGTCTTCCGCAATATATCCGCGGTAGGAAGGGTTAAAGCGGATCGATCCTCAGGGAGAGATGCGATGGAAGCTTTTCGGTACTATTGTCTTCTTATTGTCTTCTCTATTTAAAGAACTTAAAAAAGAAGGAAAGGATTGTATGTGAAGAAAAAATTAATGTAAAAGAAAGGTTCACAGCTTACTAATAATCAACCACTATCATACGCTAATGCTCAATAAATAATGACTTCACTTTAAATTCTAAACATGATATTCTATCACAAAATTAAGCAAGATACATAAAATAAAATTAGGTTATGACTTGAAATAACACTAACAAAGATTTAACGTTACAACATCAAGATTGTCCATCAAGTATAAAGTAAGAAAATCCATTAGAAAATTCAAGCAAATACTTAACCCTATTTAAGATAACACTAATTAAAATTTAACATTAAAATATCAATATCTTCATTAAGTATAAATTAAGAAAATAATTAAAAAGTATTAGCAAATATTTAACCTAGTTGCTTATCCTCATGTGTCTTCAAGAACAAATATTGGCGAAGGTATGCATATGATCTAATCTGATTATCTACTAAACACTAGAGTTAATGATGATGATATTTTAGCAAGCTATGAGAAAAGATCTATTTACACATGCTTGAAAATTAAACAAAGCTAAATCAATTGTATGAAGTAAAGAAAGCGAGTAAATAAATTAAAAACAAAAGAGAGATGAGAAGAAATATAGAACTTCTTTATTGAACTGTCACGATCTAATTACAAAGCTCATCTTCCTCGTACAAATTTTCTTTCTCAAAATAAAAACTAAAATTACATGAAAATTCTGAAAACTAACTAAAACTAGACCCTAAATATGATCTTTGCTGGGAGATGCCTCTTCCCTCTGCCTCTACATAGGAATTTATAGGAGATATGAGTAGTAGACTCCATGTAGAATTCTCCCACCAAACCCCACGCCTAACTCTACAAGAAAGCCTCATTTCCGCAGCATTTCAAGGAAAAAACATGGCAAAGATGGCGAGATACAGGGTGTATTTTTGCACGTGGCTTCGTTTCGTCCGTCCATCTGGAGATATATTCTCAGAATCTTCATTTGAACTCTATGCTTTTTTATATAACTTAGAAAATAAAGTTACCTATAAATCCGAATACAAATTAGAATTCTCCTCCTTTATCTTTGACATGGAGATCAAGTAATTCGAATTTGAATTGATTTTGTATTTTATCTCCAATTAAGATCAGGGTTATCTTCTTCTATCCTTCCTTTTCTCTTTATTTCTGTAATATCCCTTATTTAATAATACCATATAATTATTTTTAAATATTTACCTAAATTCTATCTATTATCTTATTATTATTAATTAACTTGATTTAGTATCATTATTAGTATTATTATTGTTTATGACTTATAGACTCTTATTGCTTATATTTAGTTATTTTAAATTATTATTAATGGGTAGTATTATTATTTTCATCCAAGCCTAATAAGCTCAGCCCATTCTCCTTTTCCTTTTATTTTCTTTTCCTTTTTATCTAAGCCCACATGAGCCAAGCCCACTTCTTATTTTCATTCTTTTCCTTCTCCTTCTTCTATTTTTCTTTAAGCCCAAAAACTAAGCCCACAAGCCCACCCTGTATTTTTCTTATTCTTATATTACTTATTTCTTCTATTTAAAGCCTAAATATAACCCATAACCTAATCCCAATCCAAATCCAAATCCTATCAAATCTTTTCATAAATCTCAACTAATCCTAATCAAATCCCAACTACTAAATTAAGCAATCTAAATCTAATTGGAATTTAGGTTTCTAAAATATCTTATATCCTATATAAAGAGCCAAACTCTTTCTTTCTCTTGAGAAAACCCTAATCTAAAATCTCCCCACTTTCATCTTTCCCTTCTCCTCTCCTCAAGTGGATCATGAACAAAAGGGCTTCGAGGTACAGGGATTGAGGAGAAAGCAAAGAGGAACAACTTAAGTAAGTAAAAATTTAATTTTTATGAATTAAAATATTTAATTGAAATAGCATGATTAAGATTCTATTTTGTTATGAAACATAGATCTCCCCTATATCTAAATCAATTTATATGAATTAGAATTTGATAACATATCATGATTTAAAAATTTCCCTTTATGGAACTGAAAATCCATCCAATAATAATAAATAGAATAAAATTTGTATGAATTAAAAATTATAATTAAATTGAAGACCATGCTTAGATCTCCCCTTTCAGGAATTTCTTCATCATCAAAAACTTCACCTTTATCTAAATAAAACTTATATAAAAGTAATATATCATTCTCTAATAGAAATATTTTAGAAAAAAAATTCTGGAATATAAAAAAATAAAAAGAATTGTTTGGATTAAAATTTTCCTTCCAAAAAAAAAAAACCGAAGCACTGCTCTCGGCTTGGCTGAGAGGAGCGCTGCACAGCAGGGCCTGGCCCGGCCTGGGCTCGGCTGAGCCACTCAGGGCCTTTGGGCTTATTAAAAAAAAAAAATTTAAGCAGGTCGGACCAGACCCGGCCTAGCCTGAGCGGGTCTGGCCGGGCTGGGCAGCAGTTTTATAAAAAAACAAAAAACAAAAAAACAAAAAACAAAAAAAAAAAATTTCGGACCAGGCCTGGTCCGGCCTGGACCTGGACTGGGCCTGGGCCTGAGAGCCTGGGCTGTTGTGTAAAAAAAAAGAAAAGAAAAGAAAGAAAGAAAGAGATAAAGAAAGAAGGAGAATTGACATATTAAAATAATTAATTAAAAATATCAAAAAAAATAGGGAAAAATATAAATAACAATTTACACTACTACTTTTCATGATAAAATTTTCAGAAGAATAGCAACATAAATTAAATCAAATTACCCACTTTAAAGTCAGTTTTGTTAAATGGTAAATTCGAACCCGTTAAGAAATTTAATGTTAATAAGCCTTTAAAAACCCAATAAAAGAAGATTTAAAATTAGTCAAATTAAATCTATTAATTTCATGTAATCCAGAGGATCATACTCTCAACCTTAAGTTAATTAATCAAGATTAAATAAATAAAAGATCCTAACAATTTCTATTGAAATACTTTATGTAGATTTACCGGGATTCTAGGATTTGCAGTGCTTTGGATTGTGATCTAGCTCAGGTGAGTGTTTCATTTTTTTTATTTAATTTTATTTAATTTTATTGCGAGTGTTTTTTTTCTCCTTCAGCTAACAAGAATTCTTGTGATGAAGGATTTTATCTAGTTATCTAATTATGTTGGTTAAGCTAATGTGCTAGTATTTAGAAATTTTATAATTTCATGAATTACCTACATGCATTATTCGTAGCATATTTATGTATTCTTGTATGCAATTAAGTACATTCGTTATTGATAATGAACCTTCAAGCTCACTACATGACACCGGTTAGGACTTTACCACTAAGACTCACCTGAATGACACTTGTGACCATCATGTTCATGTTATCTAACTACTGGGAAAAATATTGTTAGACGGTAACAATCTCATCCTGTTTATCATGTTCACCGATATATATTTCTGTGATACATGTATCATGATTTCACTTCTATGTTGTTACTGTTATCATTACCGAATTATCCCAGTAAATTTAGGTAACACGTACATTAATAATATTAAACAACTTACAAGAAAAGAAAATTCGGACCAGGCCTGGGCCTGGCCTAGTCCGGCCTGGTCCGGCCCGGGCCTGGACCTAGGCCTGGACCTGGGCTACTGTTACATGTATATAAAATTAAAAAAAAAAGAAAGAAAGAAAGGAAGGAAGGAAGAAAGAATAGATAATTTGCATGTTAAAATAATTAGTTAAAAATATCAAAATAAAATAGAGAAAAATATAAATAATATTCTACAATACTTCTCCTTCCTAAGATAAAAATTTTGAACTAATACCAACATAAACTAATTAAAACCACTCACTTTAAAGCCATCTTCCTTAATGGTAAATTCAGATCCGTTAAATATTTTAATGGTTTAAAGTTATTAAAAATCCAACAAAAAAAAAATTTAGAAATTGATTTAAATTAACCTACTAATTCATGTAATCTAGAGGATCATATTCCCAACACCCAAACCAACTAATCAAGATTAAAACCCCTTAAAACTCCCAAGAAAAAAACATACATTTAAAAATCTAACAATTCCTATTGAATGAACTATGTAGATTTATCGAGGCTTTATGATTTCAGTGCTTTGGACTTGCGATCGAATTCAGGTGAGTGTTTCTTTTCTTTGTGTAATTTAATTTTGTGAGTGTTTCACTTTTTTGTTTAATTTTATTTAATTTGTTGTGAGTGTTCTCTTTCTTCTTCAAGTAAATAAGAATTTTGTGAGTGTTTTCTCTTCCTTCTATAATTCTATTTTGTGAGTGTTCTCTTTCTTCTTCAAGTAAATAAGAATTTTGTGAGTGTTTTCTCTTCCTTCTATAATTCTATTTTGTGAATGTTTCACCTTTTTGTTTAATTTTATTTAATTGTGTTGTGAGTGTTCGTTCTTGTGCAATTCCTTATTCACCGTTGTCGGTATGCATTTACATGTTACACTTATCATTTCATGTGACTTTCTGTTGTATTTTACCAGTTTGATTACTTGTACTACTTCAAGATACATCCACGATTATTCACTTTATTTACGTAGTTGATAGGAGCTTGTATCTATGCCATTTTATTGGTAGTTTATCGTTGTTTGCTTATGTCTAGTTTTGATACCCCTTAAACTGTGACTTGACTCAGCTCAATCTTGAGGTTGATATAATTGGTATTAGTTATCAGATTTGATATTCATGTATTTGGTTATTACTCATCCTGAATATCTTGATTTACATGAGAAACTTGATTGTTTACACATGATATCTACCTGATACTATTGTCCATGTTACTTAATTGCTGGGAAAATATTGTTACACGGTAACACACCGTCATGTTATACTTGTTACATATTCCTGTTATACCGGTAACCTGTTCATTGATATTATATATTCCTGTTGTACCAGTATCCTGATTACATGTTGATATTGTTACTGTGTCTACCGCTGAGTTATCCCAGTGATTCAAGTAACATGCATATTAAGTAATCTTGATAAACTAATAACATGATATTAAACAACTTACACTGGAATTGGGGAGATTGATGGAGGAGACAGCGTCTATATTTTGGGTTGACCTAGGATTTAGGTTGCGCAGCCGAAAGAGGGTTCCACTGCAGGGTTCCCGTGGGGTGACTGGCACCCCGTCCTGTTTCCTGTTCCTGTTATACATGTTATACATGTACCTATTCCTGTTATACATGGTCCTGATTCAGAGCCAGAAGTCTGGGTCGTGGTCCCGGGTATGCACGGGACCCACGTAAAATACAGACAATGTCTCCAACCGATCAGTTTCAATAACTTAGGACTCTGATTGACATGTGTAATAGGCGTAGTATGGGATGCGTCTATTACATGTGGCAATTAGTGTTCGCTGACATAATTAATAATGATAAACTATTAATGTATTGTGACTGACCGTGATCATCCGTCTGTACGTATGTATAACTATGATAGATATATGATCGTACACATGACTAGACTGTATACCAGATTAGTGCCATATGCTAGGTTACATATCTTGACATTACTTATTTTCTTTTATCATGATATCCGCTTTATTCTTGATATTGATTATTTTATTTATTTTTATTCATTATCATATTGTTATTCCTTACATTGTTATTATGCACGAACACCTTCCTCTTTACACACACACTCATTAGGTCGCTTCTGACGACCCTAGATTCGCACGTCCAGGGTATTGGACATTTTCTTATATTGTTCAGGTTTCATTGAGCTCGTACACGTTACGAGAAGATGGAGTCTCTCTTTTCTTGATTATAGGTATTCTTGCTATTTTATTCATGTTATTTCCTGATTCTATCTTTAACGCATCCATTTGTCATTTCTTTTCTTTATTCATCTGTTATCATTGTGCTAGATATTTATATGTCATATTGCAGTGATATTGATTTATCGTAGTAGATTTTGTAGCTTGTTCAGGTTATTTTAGGTTAGCGTGTATGCTGGGGTATTTCCTCGCGTATGTACGTCGCCGACTTTCGTCGCGACTCCGTTTTCACGTATTTTGGGAAGTAGGGCGTGACAGGGTTTTCTTGGTGTCAGAGCCAGGTTCGACATAAAAAGAGAACTAGTTCTTACCGGTAACTTGAAAAAAGTTATATTTACACTATAAAAAACATATAGGATTCACACAATTGATATTGAGTCCATTTGGAATTGATCGTTCCCCCTTTTGATATCCATCTCTTTGATCTGTTGATATCCCTGATTCTAACTCTTTTTCCAGAGTAATCTGGGTCCCATCTTGATTCCTATCCTCTTTCCAATCCTATTTCCCAGATTTTGCCTCCTGAGTTTGATCACTTCATTTAAAGCCGGTAGTAGAGATAAGAGCGCGCAGCGGAAGCGTAGCAGGCCCATGATATGTTCGGAAGCGACGTGGAAGCTTGTTTGTTTTCTTCCTAGATTTGGATTCTTATCATTCCCTACTTTATAGAAATTTCGAGGACGAAATTTTGTTAAGGTGGGTAGAATGTAATATCCCCTATTTTTTTTAATACCATATTACTATTTTTAAATATTTACCTGATTTTACCTATTATCTTATTATTATTAATTAACTTGATTTAGTATCATTATTAGTATTATTATTATTTATGACTTGTAGACTCTTATTGCTTATATTTAGTTATTTTAAATTATTATTAATGGGTAGTATTATTATTTTCATCCAAGCCCAATAAGCTCAGCCCATTCTCCTTTCCTGATCGCCCCTCCAGGCAGCGCCGTCCTCCACTGCCCTTCTCTCCTCTCTCTTTCCCTCTCTCTCTCTAATGGATCTAAACCTAAAATCCTAAGCCTAAATCTAGTTACCCATTTACCCAATAACCCATTACACTTAAGTTATGGGTTTGGGTTTTGGATCCAATCCCAACCCGATAGCAACCCATACCCGCATCCAACTCAATAAGGTAAATATACACAAAAACCCTGATACTTTAGAATATTACATTTTGATCAATTTATTACACGTTTAACCTATTTTATAATTTTAGTGTTCGTGCGATATCTAGAGCATTCAGACGCCGAATTGGACGATTCTAGATCCGTTTGTAGGAAGACGATCTACATTCTTATAATAGCTAAGTGAATGTTTTCTTTTATAAATTATATTTTAGCATATGTAATTAAATGAGTTGATTGCTTTATTTATTAAATCATGATGATCGATAAATCATTATAAATATTATTTAATAATTATAATAATTAGAATATTTCTATAAATAAAGAAGTATTAGTGATTACTAATACTTTAGGGTGAGTCTTGATTAAAGATAAACATGTAGATGGATTATGATTATTTATATACAATGGGTTATTATGAGAAAATGGATAAAATAGAATTTCAAAATAATAACTAAATTAATAAATATTAGAATGGTTGTGAAGAGTTTGAAAATAGAAACTAATATATACCTCACTCGCGATATTGATCATAATAATAATAATAACAATAAATACTGATATATATATATATATATATATATATATATATATATATATATATATATATATATATATTACAGGTGCTTATCACATCTATCACACCGGACTGTCTTGCCATGTACCACTACCACAGTTACATACATGTTGTTACCTGTACACGGATACTTTATTATATTATATACTGTGACTGTTATATAGATACAAGACACTGTTATTTCATATGCTAGTAACATCGTTGCACTCTAGTCTTCTGGAGATTGTTAGTTCATATAGATACTTGTTACACAGAACACTATTATTTCATGTAATTGTATCACCAACTACATGGATACAATACACTTGTATTTCATATACTTATATCATCATTACATGGGCATTCTATGCACTGCATGTATTTGTCACATGGATTCAGTTGCATACAAGTTCTGATTATTTCAGTATGCCTGTTGCATGTATCATTGCCCTGAGATGTAAATTCGGTATTTCTGTTACATGACTGTCTAATATAATATATTATTGTTTCCTGTTATTTTATATATATATCGATATAATAATCTTGTTACTGGGACATACCGACAATTGACCAAGTGATCCGGGGAAAATCGCGCATAAAAATTGTATGTTTTGAAATCAAGATTTAAAGTGTGTATGCTTTGGCTTCCTTGATACTTCCGTTATAGCACAGAGGTTAAACGTGTCGAATTCACAGGGACGGGAAGCGATAGAAGCTTTACTAGTTGATTCACGTATGTGTTAACGATTCTTCTATGTTTTAAAGAATGAAAAGAAATGAAAACAAAGAATAAAAGAGAAGAGTACGGTGAAACACGAAGAAGTGGGAAATATAGAAAAGAAGATATTTTTGATTTTTGATATTTTTAAAACAAAGTAAAAAGAGAAAAGAAAACCCATGGCTACTAACTACTAATGGCTCCACTAATCATACTAACCTCTTAGTGATAGTTGCCTCACATGTATCATTGGCCATCACTAGTCCTTAGTTCAAGAGCGTTTCAAAGTATGACTCATACGATAACTCATCACATCCAAACCCAATAAAACAAGTACAAGCTACAACATGAAGAAGAAAACTACCCTAACTCTCTGGATTTTTCCTTCTGAAGAACCCCAAGGGGTATTTATAGGCACCAGGAGAAAGGGGGCTAGGGGGATAAACCCTGGCCCAAAACACTGGCGCGGTCGCGCCAGTACGGCCGCGGAAACGCGGCCAAAGCCGCATTTTCGTGACTGTACCAGAGTGGCGTTGCGCGCTGCCTGCTGCACGCTGCGCGCTTGTCCCCCTGTCAGCTGCATGTCCTGGTTTCTAGATTTGGGCTCCCGGTTTTGATGAAACCACCCTCCAAAGTCAATGGCTATCTTTATAGATTTTTAATCATCAATTGATTTTGGGTCTTCTTATTCATTTCATGCCATGGAGCTAGAAACAGACAAGAGAGGTATTATTAGCAGAATTTAATATTAAATAAATGTGAAGATGTGGTATAAAATATGTTGTTTTAGAGACTAATCACACCCCCACACTTATCTTTTGCTCGTCACGAGCAAAAATAAACTAAGAAAATTATTACACCACTTTCGCAGGTGACGCGATTGCACTGAGCATGTGCAATAAGCCATTAAACTTCTAGGTTTCCTCTAGAGGAGGAGGTTTGTCTCCTGAGGGTTTTCAGCAGATTACACCCACAAAATTCATAAAGAAATAAATCAAATGTTAGTATTTTGAAAATGCATTTTGAAATAGAGAAAAGTGTTGAAATATTTTTGCGAAAATTTAAGGGATCCAAGGTCATAGGTTAACCAGAAATTATTTTTTCTTAAACTAAGTCGACATGCAAAATCTTGTTATAAATTAAATGTAAGAATTTAAAATTGAATCGATTCTTTGATCTTCCATAAAACTCTTAAAAAAATATGCACTTTGTGAATAGTGAACATTTTTGGGATATCAACTCTAACTTTTATGTCATTATATATATTTTTTCTTTTTTTCTTCCCTTAGTTTTCTTAGGCTTTCTAGCTTACCCGAGTAGTGAGCCTTTAGCCGGTGACTCCCAAACCAGATAGTTTTAGGACACCAGATGAGAAAATATCCCTCGGACTTAAGAACTTGAGTAAACAAGGACACAAAACTAAAGGGGATTATTTTATTTTTGTCCACTATTTTAGGCATAATAATCATGCTTCCGGAGGCATAATTACCCAACTTGAATAAGTGATTTTATTATCATTTTTTTTATATATATACAATTTTTATGACATTTTCAGTCTTTATTTCAATCCCAAAAAATTGTGTAAGTGTGAAGTGCATATATCTAAGGCAAAAAAATTCAAAATCAAATTATCTTTCCAATCTTACTTCTTATCCTAAAATTTAAATAAGATCTATTATTTTAACTTGGTTTAAAAATTCATAATTTTAGGTCTTTCTAATTCTCAAGATAATCTTAATTTTCTTAAAATAAATCTAAACCATTTCTCTTATTTCAAAAAGTTTTGTAAAGAGAAAAGAGAAGAGTTTCTATATAAAAGAAAATTTTAAAAATTTCCTAAAAAGAAGTGTAAAAGAATGAAAATTTAAAACTAACTATGTTAGTAAACCTCCCCACACTTATCTCATGCATTGTCCTCAATGCATCGTGAATGTGTATATGCATGAAACAAATGGAAAGGGAAGAAAAAGTACCTCATGGTTGTGGCTCCAGTGGTGGTCTAATTGGTCCACGAAATGCGATCCAATTTAAAAATTGTGGATCTTACAGGAACCTACCAGTGACCTCTCTAATACGACCCAATAAAATGTTGGAGAAATGTCTGACCTTATTGAAAAAATTACCCCCATCCAATTTTCAATTTTCAAAAATAATTACTGAGTCATTTTGTTCAACATTCATGTCCAACAATGAAGTGTGATTTTGAGAGATGACTGATTTGGACACAAATGGAATAGGAACAAAAACTGATACTGACTCGGGAATTTGACTCATATCAAGTCGAGATTCAAAGATGAGAGTCGAAATTGGTTCAAAAATGAGGTCCAAACTAAAGAATTGATGTTCACATACTTTTTCCATCAATGAAGTGTGATCATAAGATATTGGTGATTCAATTTCACAGTGTACTGGTACAGGGTTCAATGTTGACTCCAAAATAGAGAAAAATCTCGTAAAGATACCGGAGTCATTATTGAATCAAAAAGTGAAATGGAATCACCAACTTGAGGATCAGGATCACTTTCATATTCAATTTCAATTTCAAGAAAGGGATAACTTCCAAAATGTCAATGTGATTTTTAAACCTTGGAGTGTGGTCAAGTTTCAATGGGTTTGCTAAAATTGAATCTTGGTTTCCAAAATAGCATGATTCTTGGATCCAATCGATAAAGTTAGGGATATAAGGATTGTCAAAGGTTGACAAGAAAGACTTTCCTCGCTCTCATTAATCAAATCGCTCATTATTGAGTCTGAACTATTGATAGGCCGGGTAATAGAATTCTGAGTCTGAATCATGTCTTCCATACTTTTTGCAATTGGTTCTTCTTGAAAAGGTGAGTATGAAAGTTGATTTTAAAAATTGTGGTGAAATTGTGAGTCCATTAGATTTTGCAATTGTTGCTCAGACTCACACAAGGGTTCCATACTCTTCCAGGACTGATAGTTGTTTATTTGAATTGGTGCGACTGGAAAAGATGAGCATGACTCTTGAAAATTTGGTTGAGATGATGAGTCCAACATATTTTGAATTTGTTGCGCCATTTCACAACAGACTTTCAAACGCTTTTCTAGCTCTGATTTTTCTTCAATTGGATGTTCTAGAAAAGGAGTATATGGAGTTTGATTTGGGAAGGATTGTGAATTAGCAAATTTGAAATTTATTGTGGGATTCAAGAATGGCTTCCATACTCCTTTTCGAATCAGATTTTTCTTCGGTTGGTGGAACAAGAGAAGGAGTATATAAACTAAAATCAGGGAATGAATATTGTGAAAATTGTGGACAAGTAGGTTGAAAATTTGACTCGGGAGAGGTGAATCCCCATTGACTCTGTGAAAAGCTGAAATTATTTTGAAAATTATGGTCATAAGATTGGGGGTATGGGTCATATTGAGTCGAATAATCCCAATCCGACCTATATAATTAGTTCATGTTGTACATATCCGGGTTGAGATTATCTGAGTCAAATGAGGTCGGAGTGAAATATGGATTCATATTAGGATTGAAAAAATTGTTGTTGTTGTTGAAATCCATTTCACTATTTACAAAAAAGAAAACAAACAAACAAACAAACAAACAAACAAACAATTAAAGAAAAAGAAAAAGAAAAAGAAAACAAGCCTATGCTAGTGTTGACTTAAATCAAGACGACTTCTAACTGGTTAGACTGTCCACGGGGGGTACATTGTCAAAATCTGACCACAAGTTAATCGGCCAGGTAGGGGCAGATCAATGGGAGGTATCTGTGCCGGAGCAACAAGCCTAATTATGCCAAACCACTGTTCATCGAGGTTTCGCCTCTCAATCCCCAACCTTGGATACTGATTTCACAAGAGTCAAACTCTAACTCCCCCTTAGGTCAATCTCTTAAATGAGTCCGAGATGTCCCTAGGGGCCAACGTTTAGCAATTTTTATTTAGGCTTGGGTTGTGTGAGTGGGGAGGTGATTTTTAGGCTAAGGGAGGGTAATGACTTCCCCACCTTATGTTGTATTGGGTTTTACCCTTAAGTTCAATTCGTGCAAGTATGCAATATAGATAAAAATGAACACACAAAGAGAGTAAATCACCCATGTGTTTGTCCTAACTATATGTAATGCAATATGTACACCTCCCTTAAGATCACAACAACACAAAAATAAAATGCAGTATATTGGAATGAAAATTGACACGTGCCTATATGCAAATGTCTAAACTATTTTAAAACATCCAATTACCGTATTTTAGTTCTTAAAATTATTACAGTGCACATGTAATATAAACAATAAGTAGCAGCAGAATATAAAAATATACAAGAATTTACCCAACCACACAAAAAACAAGTGTGGACTTCTGCAATGCTAAAAATTTGACCTGCACATCAGAAATAAAGAAGAAAAGTTTAACAAAATGTGAAATCAAACCGTTCCCACCCCCCGCAACGGCGCCAAAATTTGATCGGGGGAAAATCGCGCACAAAAGTGTATGTTTTGAAATCAAGATTTAAAATGTGTGTGCTTTGACTTCCTCGATACTTCCGCTATAGCATAGAGGCTAAACGGGTCGAATCCACAGGGACGAGAAGCGATAAAAGCTTTACCGGTTGATTCATGTGTGTGTTAATGGTTCTTCTATGTTTTAAAGAATGAAAAGGAAAGTAAATAAAGAATAAAAGAGAAGAATACAATGAAACACGAAGAAGCGGGAAACATAGAAAAGAAGATATTTGTGATTTTTGATATTTTAAAATAAAGTAAAAAAGAAAAAGAAAACCCATGGCTACTAACTACTAATGGCTCCACTAACTATGCCAACCTCTTAGTGATAGTTATCTCACATGTATCATTGGCCATCACTAGTCCTTGGTTCAAGAGCGTTTCAAAGTATGACTCATACGATAACTCATCACATCCAAACGCAACAAAACAAGTGCAAGCTACACTTAAACCATCAAAACTAAACAAGAGTAAGTATGGAGTAAAGTCATGTTAGCTTGTTAGAGAGTTAGGATGTTAGAGTGTTAGAATCCATCATCATGAGCCATCAATGGCTCTTGCCAGAGCAAGGCCAAGTAGAGGCTATTAGATTCATGTGGATTATCAAGTAAGAAGTTAGCAAGTTAGTGGTTAGCATGAGAGAAAATTAGCTAAACATTTAAAAGGAGTTAGAGAGAAGAAAATAAAGAGAGGTAAAGAGAGAACCTTTCATAGATTATCACCTTCTATTACAAGCACTCTTACTTTCCAACCATGTACCACTCTCTCTCCTATTATAATATCTACAAGAAATGAAAAATATAAAGAGGAAGAAGAAGAACAACTAGCCTAAACTACCCTAAACTACTAAATGAAGAAGAAAATTACCTTAACTCTCTGGATTTTTCTTTCTAAAGAACCCCAAGGGGGTATTTATAGGCACAAGGAGAAAGGGGGCCAGGGGGACAAACCCTGGTTCAAAGTACTAGCGCGGCCGCGCCAGTACGGCGACGGAAACACGGCCAGAGTCGCATTTTCGTTGCTGTACCAGAGCAGCGAGTGCATCGCCGCCTGCTGCACATTGCGCGCTTGTCCCCCTGTCGGCTGCATGTCCTAGTTTTTGGATTTGGGCCCCCGGTTTGTATGAAATCACCCTCCAAAGTTAATGACTATCTTTATCGGTTTTATTCACCAATTAAATGGTGATTTTGGGTCTTCTTCTTCATTTCATTCCATGGGCCTAGAAACATACAAGAGAGGTATTATTAACAGAATTTAATATTAAATAAATGTGAAGATGTGGTATGAAATATGCAGTTTTAGAGACTAATCACCAAGATGTTCGGAGCTAAGTGCCACACGGAATATTGTACCTCTTATTATCATGTTATCTTATAATCTTGTTATCTTGTACATGAATTCATGGGGGCCACCTCTAGAGTTTCACATCTCTCGTTTCCCATTATCCTGTTTAGTGATACAAGAATTGCTCATGTTCTGTTGTCCTGTTATATGTTACATGCACTGTTATTATTTTTTGGTTCATTGTATAATTAATAAATACAATATGGGGTTTGAGGGAGACTTGACGGTTGTCTAGGTCTTGTCGGGTGGATGTCTGGATCAATTGTTAATCTCACTGCAGGGGACGTGGTAGTGCTGGCTACTGCTTGTATTGTATATAGCCCATTGAGCTCTTGTTTCTTGCTCCTGCCCTAGCGGGTAGCCTTGGTCTCAGCAGTCAGGGGGTTGATTAAGGTCGTTGTCTAGGGTATGCACGGGATACACTCACCCGACCAGAGCTCCTTAACCATTAAGTTTCCAATTAACATAATAAAGTCTTTTTCTCTTAAAGAAGAGCTGTAATCCCTTATAATTGTATCATCAAATCTCTTAAAGAAGCTTTACAACTCTTTTTCTATTATCTAATTCTAAATAAAGTCTTGGCCTTTGGAGAAAATTCATAGCTTTGAAGTTGAAGAAGAACAAAGGGGAAGCATCATCTAGGGTTTCACTAAATTGATGTTTTCTAATCTTTTATTCTTCTATTTTATATGATGAAGTTCATAATATTTATTATGTTTTCGTTGGCCCAAAGTCCCATCACTCTAGTTTTGATGATGATTAACTCATGTAGTTATAATACTAATGATCTTGTGCTTAATAAGTTTCAGATATCCAATCAAGATCTTAGTCAGTATTTAGCTTCAACAAAAGATTCGAAGTTAAATTTTGAAGCTAGTATGTGCTGATTCAAGAGCTCGTGCTTCAAGATCGCATTAAATACTCAAAGAGGAGTCTATCTCATGGATCATGTTTGGACCAATTCGAGATGGAGAAAAAGATTTTCAAGAAGACTTGAGTCATGTCTGTAAGTTTAAGATTTTTATTTTAGGATGAAATGTAAAGAATAGATTATTTGTGGATTGCTCAAGCTCATATACACACACACAAAATATTTCATAACCTTCATGTTAAATAGTTTTGGTTTTACTTTTCAAAGAATACATCTTTCGGTTTCATGAATAGATTTCATCAAAATAAAGTTTACATGATTTATATATATAGTGAATTTTATCCATATATATTGTTGCTTCATAATGTTTAAAGAAACTTATTTTGATAAGTTTAGTTCATGTGTTTATCAAAACTTATTTTGAAGCTTATTGTCAAAAACAAGTATATTTCATTTATTATGTGTATTGGATCATTTTCAAACACACTATACTTCAAATGTATGTGAATATCTTGTTTTTATATTTGTACAAGTTTTGAAAAAATCGTTTTTCCATTTAGAAAGTTTGTTTTTGAAAATACCGGTTTTGTTTTAAACCTATCGCAAAAATAGTTCACATGTTTGTAATATGTGTTGATTTTTGATCACACATATTTGTACAACAAAGTATTTTAATGAACTTATTTTTGTAGATTTTATGGAGATTTTATGGAATTTAAGATGTATTTTAAAAAGATGTTAAAACATAGTTTTTGGGCTGCTTGCGGTCGACCGACCGGTCGACCGAAGGCTGAGCTGGTCTATCGAGCGGTTGACCAACATGCATAAGAAACATGCACAATCCCTTAGCCTTGGCTCGGTCGACCGACCGGTCTACCGTAGCAAGGAGCGGTCGATCGATCGGTCGACCAATTGGCTTAACCCATGTCTCAGGTTTGGCTGGTCGACCGAGCGGTCGACCGACAGAGTATTATAATACTCTGTGGCCTGAGGCGATCGATTGGGCGGTCGACCAGCAACCCCAATGGTCATTTTTATGACCATTGGCTGGTCGACTGGCCGGTCGATCACAAGCCTTTTTGGCCAGAAAATTGAGCCCAACGGTTAGTTTTCAAATCCCTATATGTATGGGGTCTTTTAGCCTATTTTGTGTAAGATTTTCAGAAGTTTTTTCTAGAGCTATTTTTCTATCTTTCACAAAAGTTATTCAACAAGTTTTTGGGCTAAACTTCCATATCAAAAAGAGAGTTTATCCAGAGTGTTTTCTTGACTTTATTATAAGGATTTCTTGAGTTTTCCTCTTTCAAACCTATGTTGTTTTTCTCACACAAGCTTGAGTTTTTCATAACCCTATCTATCTTATAGAATCCATATTTGTGAGAGTGTTGGTTGGTGATCCAGAGAAGATATCACTAAGTGTTCCAGTTTGTATTTGGAGGATTTGTAGAGATTGCGGCCTCAGCGAACTTGCGGGTTCGTGTTGTGTATTGTTCTTGTGGGAACAAGTGAGAGACTTGCAGGTCCAAGAGTTTTTGAGGGAGCTCGTTATAGGTGTTGCGACACCGATTAATCATGCGGGATCGTTTTTAGTGAAAATCTTTCATTATGGTGAAGGCGGGGACGTAGAGCAAGTGGCGCGAACCTCGAAATAAATCTCCCATGTTTGCGGTTGCTTGTCTCTCTTTTACTTGTGTTTATATCTTGCATGCTCTTATTGTTCACATCTATTATATGTTTGATATTCTCTTGTGCTTAATTGTCATATATGCTTGGGATTGTTTAATATTTTGCATGCTTGTTTTATTTGTACTCATCTATTACATGCTTGATATTGATTTGTGTGCTCACACTTGTATTGAACCACGAGAGCTACAGTAGCACCTCAACTCTTAATTTAGAAAAATCTTGAGGAGAAGTCCAGAGTCTTTCACTGGGAATTCAGCTTCACTCTTTGGTTATATATTGTGTGTTTGTTTTAGTTTGTATAATAAGTTTTTAATTTCCCATTGTTTAACATTAGATTAGCACATCACCTGTTCACCCCCCTCTAGGTGACCTACAAGTGGTATCGGAGCTTAGTGCTCTTGATTTGGGTCAAACAACCTAGAGTTAAAAGATTCTTATTTTTGCTAATCACAATATTTGCATACACACATGGATTTTATTGCACCTCCTATGTTTGATATTCTTAACTTCCAAACTTGAAAAGTTAAGATGTCTATGTATCTCAAGGCCCTAGGTATTCGTGTCTATCTTGCCACTATTAAAGATTCTTACTTTGTAAATGGCAAGCATATTGAGGCAAATGCAAAAGCCATCTATGCCTTAAAGTCAACCCTAAATATGAATATTTATCTAGGATTTTTAAATTTGATTCGGCTATTGTAGTTTGGAACACTCTCATCTCCCTCTTGGGGAACATACGCAATATTACAAGGAGAGTGATTTGGATGAAGGAAGTGATGCTTCCAACATATGCTACATGGTCTAAGGGCATGACCTTCTTGAGGCAAATTCTGACTCCCAGCTTGACAATGTTGGTGAGATGCCATGTGATGAACTTGTTTTATTTTGTCAAAAATTTCTTGAAAAATTTGATTTGTTAAAATTGAAAAACAAAAGATTGAAAAATGAAAATGATTTCATTTTAAAAGAAAGGATTCTCTTCAAAATAAATTTGAAATTGTTTCAAAAAAAATAAATCTTTAAAAAATCAAGTTGTTTTGATTTCTAAAGAAAAGGAGATTGTTTTAAATAAAAATGATTCTTTGAAAAAGAAATTGTTTTAAAAGAAAAATATTTCCAAAGAGAAAAATGATTTTGATTCTCACTCTTGATATGTTTTTCATGCTAATAACATTGTATCTTCTTTTGATAAAAATGAGATTCATGTTTTGAAAATTAGAATTGATTGTTTAGGCTCCATTTTGATCCAATGTGCCAATAATAATTCTAGATTGGAATTTATGTTTCGCAAGAAACATACTCCACATGTTCATGTGCATACCTCATGGCATACATCTCAGGCACACCATGCTAACATTCATAACACTCATATGTATACACATGTACACATTGTGGTCGTAAAAACCATCTTGCAAGATTTTGTTTGATAGATTAAATTTTTTAAATTTTGCAAATAAAAATAATTGGGATCCTGTTGCTACTAACTCTCATGGACCCAAAAAAATATGGGTACCAAAATCCCCACCACTTATTTTTTATGTAGGTGTGGGCTCTCACAAAACGTGAGAGGATTGGTGCCTTGGTGGTGGATATATTTGGAGCTTGAAGGACAAACCCATTTGATACATCGCTATCAAGTAAGCGTGGTGGGAGGACCATCTCATTTTGGAGAGATAGAGTGGCTACATCGTATTGGTAACCATTTCATCCTCCACTTTTAAAAATATTTTAAATGCTTATATACTAGTGAAGGAACTCAGACCCTATCATATGTTGTTTTGTGCTTAAAGATGAGTTGATAGATTGTTATGCTATGCATGTATTCCTTTGAGATTTTCTTTATGGATTTATATGTCTATTTCTTTTGGTTGATTCATGTTTTTATATGCTTTATTTAAAAAAATATTTTTGATTTATATGTTTATATCATATGTTCATATGCAAATCTTATTAAAACTAATTACACATGTACAATTCTTGAGTTACACTTGTACTTCATGCTATACATATTTTATTTCATTTGTGTACTCATGTTATATTTAATTGTACATTATATGTTCTAGTTTTGATGATTCTTGCATAATTATATGATATATCATGTTTTTGAGAAAAAATTTCATGCTAGTTTTGATTTTTGAGCTTTATTATTTTATCTTCTTGAATATATTATTTACATGAACATTGAGCACTCACCTTTATGTTTACTCATGATTTTATTTTCATGAGGTCATTTATGTACTTTATAGATCTTGAGTGCCAACTGTTGCGTAATATACATGTTTCATGAGATATATGATTTGATTTCATATTTGAAAGATTTTTAACTAATTTTCAAAACTATTTTAAACTAGTTCTCTATTCTTCACTTGGTAATGTTTTCAATCTATAATTATTTTCAAAATCTTATTTTTGAAAACTTCTACCCTTGAAGGGCAGTTGGTTGGGTGACCATACCTTGTGTGCCTTATTGAATATCTCTTTAACATTTGTATGATAGGGTGGATGATATGAGTTATACACATGATTTTCATGTTATTTCATTTTTTGTATACTCATTCAAGTTTTTCTATATATGTATGCGTTAAATTTCAAGTGATATTTTTATTGTATACATATATACATATATATAATTCATTGTGCTTATTTTACATTAACCAACAAGTGGTATCATGTTTTATAGCACAAATTGATTTCCTGCTAAGCTTGGCTTTACTTCAAAATATTTGTTTTTATTTCCAACAGGCTTATGCATTAGTTTTGTGACTATTTTAAAAAGTAAGAAAAAATTTTAACTTAAAATTATTTCATGTTTATATTATTTATGAGATAATATTTATATTTATCTATAGGTAGTAATTGATTTCATGAGATAACAAAATTTGTTTTAAATGGTTTTCAAAATTTGTTTTCACATGTATTGCTTATATGCAAGGGGAGCTTAACATCTCTTCTATATATGATTCATATTGAGTGTAATATATAAAGAAGAGCTTAACATCTTTTCTTTATGTGGTACTCGTGTATAGGGGAAGCTTGACATCTCCATCTATACATTATATATTATGCTTATATGGGTTGAGGTCTAGTCATCTCTTTCTTCATTTAATGCATGTATTCAGGGAGAATTAACTTGACGTCTCTCCTCTTCATGGATTTATATCACATATATATTTTATCTTATTTTTCTTTACCCCTTTGTTGATGAATTGACAAAAACGGGAGAGAATTTTAGAGTTTAAATATGCATGCTATGTTATTGTTTATGCATATATATTTATTGTTTATGAGCTTTATTGAATATCTATATATTTTATTGCTACGCATGAGTCAAGGGGGAGCTTTTATGAAGCTTATCTTTAATCCATGCACATATAACTCCATGAGTTTTGTCATCATCAAAAAAGGAGAGATTGTTGGGTCAAAGGCTCATCACTCTAGTTTTGATGATGATTAACTCATGTAGTTATAGTACTAATGATCGTGTGGTTAATAAGTTCCATATATTCAATCAAGATCTTACTCATTGTTTAGCTTCAACAAAATATTTGAAGTTAAGTTTTGAAGCTAGCACGTGGTGATTCAAGAGCTCGCACTTCAAGATCGCATCAAGTATGCAAAGAGGAGCCTAGTTCATGGATCATGTTTGGACCAAGTCGAGATGGAGAAGAAGATTTTCAAGAGAAGATTTTCAAAAAGACTTGAGTCATGTTTGTAAGTTTAAGATTTTTGTTTTAGGATAAAATGTAAAGAATAGATTTGTTGTAGATTTCTCAAGCTCATATATACGCACACAAAATATTTCAGAACCTTCATGTTAAATAGTTTTGATTTTAGTTTTCAAAGAATACGTCTTTCGGTTCATGAATAGATTTCATCAAAACAAAGTATACATGGTTTATATAAGTAATGGATTTCATTCATATATATTGTTACTTCATAATGTTTAAAGAAACTTATTTGATGAGTTTAGTTCATGCGTTTAAGTTATCAAAGCTTATTTGGAGCTTATTATCAAAAACAAGTATATTTCATTTATTATGTGTATTGGATCATTTTCATACACACTATGCTTCAAATGTATTTGAATGTCTTATTTTTATATTTGTACAAGTTTTGATAAAATCGATTTTCCATTTAGAAAGTTTGTTTTTGAAAAATACCGGTTTTTGTTTTAAGCCTTAAATTCTATATCGCAAAAATAGTTCACATGTCTGTAATATGTGTTGATTTTTTATCACACATATTTGTACTACAAAGTATTTCAATGAACTTTTTTTGGATTTTATGGAGATTTTATGGAATTTAAGATGCATTTTAAAAAGATGTTAAACATAGTTTTGGGGCTACTTGCGGTCGACCGAGCAATTGACCAACTGTTTTTCATTGATTTTGCAAAGGGAAAAACTTACAAAAAAGTGTCGAGGAGCTAAATTACAAGTAATTCTTTACAGTAAGAAGATTACAAGTAGATCTCCTCTGAGATTTCTGGGAAAGTGTGCCGGTAAGAATCTGATCAGCGCGCGATCACTTTATCCCTTTGATGATGCGATCGATCAGACAATCGGACAGCCGCCTGATGGGATTCCCTTCTCGCCTGATTCGGAGAATCGGAGAACAGAAGGTCAGTAGAGCCCTCTTGTTACTTCTCGAGCTGCCTTCGCTTGGGAATTTCTTCTCGCCTGGTTCCGGAGATTCCTTGAGAGGGAGGATGATCTTAGGGTATTAGCACCCTGAATTTTTCCTTGTAGGATTAGAGAAGCAATTCTCTGAATTCTTGGAAGAAAGAGAGTAGATCTCTAATTTTCTCTCTATCCTGGCCCGTTTCTCCTCTCTTTTTTCAGCCTCTGGTAGGCTATTTATAAGGAGGAATAGGGGTATAATTGCCCTGAAAATCTGAAAATAAATTGAGTCAATCTGTTTTACATCTAGAAAGTAGCCTTGCCGCAAGGCTAGAGACAACTTTCGTGAAGTTAGGAATAGCAAGTAGCGCTGATCCCTTGATCCGCTCTGCTAAATAAGGGATACTCCCTTGATTCTTTTCAAATAACTGAAAGATCTCCCCTGATCTTCTCACCTAATTGGGAGAGTCAAAAGATTATGGCAAGCAACTACCAAATTTGATCTCAATTAGATTTGATCTCATCTAGAGATTTGATTGGTCAAAGGTGACCATAAAAGACCCACAGCGGAGTCGTGGCTTTGAGCTCATGGCGGAGCTAGGAGAAGTGTCTGGCGAAGTTAAAAGAAAGCTCTTCAGCGGAGCTGGGTAAGACTTGTGGCGAAGCTACCAGTCAGCCTTTCGCGTAGCTGCATGGGGCTTCGAGCGAAGTTAACCTTCTGCGGAGTTAACTGAGTATCTCCGGGCGAAGCTGTAAGTTAGCTCGAGTGAGGCTGTGAAGGAGCTTCCTACGATGCTAAGCAACTTTAGTTTCTTACGCGAGACTTATCTCATAGGCTCGTGCGAGACTAAGTATTGAGCTAACTTAGTGTCCCTGGACCTGCTTGGGCCTTCTCACGGGCTTTTAAGGACGACTCCGGCTTACTGTCTGCTTCGCTGGATCAGTAGAGTCCAAGTTGCTGATTCGTCCCTTTTGAGATGGGTGAAGAACTGGTCGTCGGCTTGTCTGCCACTTGTCTTTTATAGATGTCAACAAGCTAGACATTGTTTAGGCCAGTTAGGAATCTTGTCTTTTTTAGAGTGTCAACAAGATCCCCTTCAAAGTTTTCGTAAGTCTGCAACGGGATGGTTCAGACTCTGAAATATTTTGAACTGCTTCGATTGATGGTATGTGAAATGCGAACGTCGCCATAGTGGTTGAGTTCAGTTTCGCTTTCAACTCTGCTTTTGGATTGGAATAAGTTCGCCGAGGAATCGTGTAGATTCGCGATTCTGGGTAGCTTCGCGTTTGGATAGCTTCGCGTCTGGATAGCTTCGCGTTCGAGCCTCCCGGAGCGGCTTCGTTTTAAATCGGGATTGGAACAACATTCCTTTCCCAAGGCCAACCTTTTGCGAGTTACGAGAGGGATTGCTCCCTTTTCCGAGTTTAGAATAACTTCTCTTGCATTTAATAAGGGAGATTATTCCCTTTTTCGAAGTTTAAATAACTTCGTGCGTATTCCCAAGGGAGATTGTTCCCTTTCTCAAGGCCAAGCACTTGAATGCCTTAAATTCGCCTGCGCTTCCAATCTCGAAGTAGCAGTGGCGTGGTCAGGCCACGAGGCCTATAAATAGGACACTTGTAGTTCTTTCTCAGAGAAACATACTTTTCTCTTTCTGAAAAGTTTGTTTATGACATCTCCTCGTTGCCCAGGAAAGGAAATTCAGATCTCTGAAACAGTGGGGACGCCCACTTCAGTCATTAACTGGCCAAGAGCTAGTGAGTCTCGGTCATCCGGTGACTTTCAGGGAGTTCATCTCCCTTAGCTTTACCAGCCATCTTAGGGATTAAATTCCCTTGATTTTTGTATTTGGCTGACTTTCAGAAAAGGGTTTCAGCCCTATTTTGAAGCTAGCATTCTTGCTCTTTTCATACAGTGTCGCTGCCTTGATCTGTCAAATCTGCTCGTTAAATTTGCCATGCAAGCAAGGCTTAGGACTTGGCCTCTTCAAGGTTGAGCCGGTCTTGCCATATAGGTGGGGTCAAGACTGCGTCCCTCTGGGCTAGTCTGGCCTAGCCATATAGGCGAGGTTAGGACTTGGTTCTGTTTGAGGCTTCTCCAGCCTAACTGCCTTGGGCGGGGCTAAGACTTGGCTTATGCTGAGCTAGTCTGTCATTACTGTTCAAGCGAGGTTATCCTCTGCTTAACTGAAATCCATCTTTAAAGCACAACTGAATCGGATATGAATTGCTTCGCCTAAAGAATTTGACTTAGCATTTCATCTTTGTAGTTTTCTTTTGATTTAATGCTAACTTGTTTTCAGTTTGCATTGTAGTGAATTATACCCGCCAGTCTTTTGTCTTGATGAAAGAGACCAAAAATTTCCCCCTAATCATAAAGTTGAAACTTTAATCATAAGCAGGAGGAACATAGTGGAGCAGCTGATGCGCGTTCTAAGAAAAGGCTGGCAGTCGCTTATCCGAGATGATCCACTTCGGAAAGGGGCTAGTAGTCGCTTATCCGAGATGATCCACTTCGGGAAAGCGGGCATCACCTGTAAGGTCTCGGATCCTTCCTTTGCCAATTTTATTTAAGGAAGATCCAGCTTTCTTGTGGCAACCAGTCCTTTGCTAATTTTAATCAAAGAAGATCCAGCTTCTAATCTTTTGCCAATTTTGATTACGGAAGATCCAGCTTCCTTTGCCAATTTTCATCAAAGAAGATCCAGCTTTTTGATGGTAAAATCTGCAATTAAGCGAAGGATTACGGTCTTGTGTAGGAGGAAGACCTTCCATGTCTAGTTACGATGGTTCATCATCCTGAAAGTAGATAGGATAATTTGTCCGCCTTTGGAGCGATGATTCGGTTGTATGAAAGACAATCTTGATGTAGTAGTATCAATATATCTTTCCTTTTGAATCAATAAAAAAAAATTATTTCTCGCTTGTCTACTTTATTTCCCTCCTCTTCCTTTTGAATTTTGAAGGCAATTGGAATGGACCGGTGGAGGAAAGGAAAGTTCTTAGCGGAGCTAAACTTCCTGCGAAGTTAAAGACAGAATCCCAGTTAAATCAGGAACGAGCTTCCAGCGAAGCTAGCATGAATTTTCTGCGAAGTTAGAGCCGAGCTTTTAGCGGAGCTAAGGTTCATCTTTCAGCGAAGTTACTCAAAAGTCGTACGAGGTCGACGCTAAACTCCAGCGAAGTTGGCCCTTAGCGGAGCTGGTAGTTTGGCGTCTCGGGAAAGCGTTTAGGCGCCGTTTCAAATTAATTTGAAACGACCGCCTGCGCTCCTCTCGAGGAGGCAAAATTTAGGCAATCATCAGCCTATAAAGCCCGATTGGGCTGAAAGAGAAAGAACTACTTCTCTTTGAATTTTCAGAGAACATCAATCTCTTCTTCTTCTTTCTTCTTCGTTTGATTCTTTAAAAACTTTTCGGTTCTTCCATGGCTCCCAAAAGACGAGCAGCCAAAGAGGCAGCGACCTCTGCGACGGAGGGGCCTCCTCCTCCTCCGGTCATTGAATGCCCCATTGTGGGTAGAGATTTTTCCCTCTTACTTAGAGATTTTCATCTCTTTTCGAAGCCAATTTTTGGCTATTTCATGATGAATCTAGAATGATTCATTGTAATCCAGTGATCTCAGGGAGTTCAACTCCCTTAATTTTCTTTACCAAATTCTTAGGGAATTTAATTCCCCTTAATTTCTCAACTGGAAATTTAGGAGCCGAATGGTTTCTTTTCCAAGCTTCTGTGTGAAGCTAACCCTTAGGCGGTTCACATCCTGTCGAATAATAGGATGCGAAGCTAGCCTTTAAAGCGCAGTTGAAAAAGGACTTTAAAGTCCTTAGAATAACTTTAGGCGTTAGTGCCCTTATGGCGAAGTTAGCCCTTGAGTGCTTCTTCGCATTATTTTCGGCGATAGAATACTAGGCGAAGCTTCCAGAGCGAAACTAACACTTGGATATTTCTGCATTTTGTCCTCGTGCAGAATGCGGAGCCAAGCTGCAGTTGCGAAGCTGAGCTTCGGGGCGAAGCTAATGCTTGGCTCGCTTCGCTCGGGGAGCGAAGCTATGCCTTAGCACAATTGTTTTTCTTGCCTTAGCTTTCTTCAGCAAATGAACTACTATAGTTTCTTCTTATTTTTGCAGTGCACTATACTCCTGTTCCTCTGAACAATCTCTTTAGAATAGCCATGGGGCTGGACGGCAATGTTAGCCTGCAGTTCCAAGGGCAGGCTTCACTATTCAGTGAGCAGAGTGCTCCCGGTCGGGATACCCTTATATACACCGGAGATCAGCGTACCATGAGGAGCATCTTAACTACTGCTCCCCTTGAGGATTCTGACCGAAAAATCTATCAGAATCCTGGCTTCATGTTTGGGGATGCAGCGTTAGATACCGATCATCAGCTGCTAGCCGGAGAAGAGCAGTGGATCTTCAATCTAGATGGCGAGAAGTATTATCTCCCGTCTAGCAAGCGTCATTTTTTCACTGTCTTTCTTCTAATGCATCACGAGGGCTCGGAAGATGCAGGGGCCAATGACTCGGACTACCGACTCCGTTCACGTGGGGAAATTGATAGCTTCGCCTCCTAGTTATACAAGGGCGGGTCTTCCTCGCTGCATATTGGGTCTCCACCCTAGGAACGTACTTTCGGACATCCCAGTGGGAGAAAATCCCGCGGTGGCTCAGACTTTTGGAAATCAGTTCTTCAAGGCTCATGGTAATTATTCAGCTACTGATTTCAGGACCCCTGGGTGGATTCACCCCCCCAGGCCTGTGGAGAGACCTGACCTTATATGTCTTAGCCCATTTTGAGGAGGAGACTGGGGCTCTACAGGCCGTCAGGGCAACCTGTTACGGCATCCAGATGAGCATAGCGAACTTCAACGCCATCTTTGAGTTATACTGTCCAGCTACAGGGACTTTCTTCACCCCTGTAGGCGAATTGGGCATGACTTTGCACGAGATGTGGGAAGTCTCTGCTCTGCCCTTGGGATCTCTCCCATATGAATAATATTTCCCGTGTAAGGCGGAATTGGCACTTCTGGAGAAACAGGAGCCTGCCTTGTTCGAGACTTACCAGGAGTTGATGTGCCACCTTTACATTTGCTCGAGTATGCATGGGAGCCATAAGGGAGCTTCATGCAATTCGAAGAGCTGGGAGAATTATTTGTCCCCCAACCTGGAAGATGCTCCTGAAGCAGCTCACTGCGGGGTTGCAGATGAGGACATTTTCTGAAGGATGCAGGAACACTCCCAAAGGGACATGATTTTGGAAGAGGATGATGGACCTTACGAGAAAGGTGATATTCTCCAGAGTTTCCATCATCAGGCTCATCGATCGATGTCTCAAAAGGCGCTTTTGGCCGGGTTTTTATCGGTTTGGCTGAAGAAATGCGTGGTGCCATCTCCCTCCAGTGACATCATGCTTCCGACTGTCTTATTGCCGCCGCCGTTCGTCTAGTCTACGATCGTTCCCTTGGACTTCTCCCGGCAATGGTGTTTGTATTCAGCGGGGCCTTCGTGCATTGACGGAGGCTTTCTGTAGGCCAATAATGACGAAGAGAGGCAAAGGTACTATCCTACCCCGCGATGGACCAAACCCTAGGATTGGTTTGCCATACACCTATCTGATGGAATGGTTCGCCCTTCACTTCCCTTCCATTATCCAAGCCGGAGAGGAGCCTCCAAAAGGTGTCTGAATGGCGCTTCTCCGTCAATTTGAGGATGTTTTCGTGGTTGTTGACTTATGTGGCTGCGTTTCGCAAGTTGCTACGTTGGTATGATGTTTACAGCCTTTTTCGCTGCTTTCCCTACATTCGCGATGCGGGATACGGCGAAGAATTCAAGGATGTAGGAGATGGGCGGATGTCGTTGACCCGGGAGTCTTCGAATGGCTGGTTAGCATCTGGCCATCCCATCTGGTGTACAGGAGCGGGGATACGAGTCGATTTGCTTGTCAATTTGGGTATGACCAACTGTACGTAGGTAATCCGAACACCAGCCTGGCCTTTATGGGAGCCTCATTGATGGTGCTCGTGCCTGGCGGTTCTACATCGCTGGCTGTACTGAGGCGCGACTGTGCATGCCGCTAGGACTCCCGAATCTTCAGACAACTTTGGGGTTCTGTCAGTGGTACAGAACTTCGAACTCCACACTAACCGGGTTTTCTATTAACTCATTTGGCGTGAAATTGATCTCTCAGCGACTAAAGCGGAAGGTCACTGAGAGAGGTGAGGGCAGGGGTTCGTGTACCGGCCTCGGGGAATTCGTCGCCACTGCTGATAGTGAGGCTTCGGACACAGAGAGCCCCCACTTTGAGGGAGACGCAGGCGCTGAGGTTCTAAATGATGCTCCTGGTGGGGTGGGCACGGCCCCCATGGAACATGTAAAGTAGAAGAAGTGGAGGAAGAAGATCCCGACGTCCACTTTAAATGAAAGCGGCAAGGCGGATCTCGCAGGAAGAGGGTAGTGAAGAAGCCTCATTGCTACACTCCCGCCGTTATTGCAGAGGATGAATCAGCTGCGGTGCCTCCTCCTCCTGCTACATTAGTCATTAAGCTGTCGGCTCCGAGGCAGACCGTTGGTAAAGCTGTTCATGACTTGAGTAAGATCAGCTCTATTCTTGCAACATATACTTATATATTTCATACAGCTTATTGTTTATTCTATGATTCAGGACTGAGACGGTAAGAGACCCGAGAGCCGAGCTGTAAGAGAACAGGGAGATTACTATGATCCCTTGTTCACTTGTAAGGAAGGTGACGAGGCTAGCTACTTCGTCGTCTCGAAGACTCTAGAGGTGATGCGGCCGACGTGGGTCCTTCGAGTGCTGGGACCTCAAAATGAAGTCCCATGGCCTCCAGCTCTTTAGGGTGGACCACAGAGGGCTCGGTGAGTGAAGGTGTGCTGGCCGTCCGGTTGACTCTACCAAAGATTTTCCCATGGAACCTGAGGGGACTGATGCCGCCATCGAGGAAGTTCGGAGAGAAACTGTGGCCAAGGCGATTGAGGCGATATCGTCTTCTGGTAATGCTTTGACTTTTTGTGAGTAATTCTCTCCTGATATTCATTATACCTTGCTCAAACCAAGTCTTGCCACAGGTGTCCCGCCTTTGGGTGCATCGACTTCGAGGGAGCCAGCCAATCTTCCTGAGGGAATCAGGGGTGAAGCAAGTACTTCGACTGCGGCTGACGCTGTTGAGTTGGATGCCTTGTATCACGGCTTGCCCTCTTATCAACCTGAACCGGCAAGCGGCCTTAAAGAGACCGAGGGACAGTGGTTACGGAACCAATTTTACTTCCACTACATCGATAAGTGAATTGCTAGTGGCTTCGCCAGCGCTGCCTATCCTGCTAATTGCAAAGCTGAAGGTGATTGTCAGTCCTACTTCTCCAACACGGGTTGTTGAGCCAGCTCTCCCGGAAGTCATTACCAGCCCTACGTCGATTGTGGCTAGTGTACTGGTCTCAATGAGGACTCCTCCGAGATCACCAACGACCTCTCATATTTCTCCAGTCAGTGCTCTTGCTATTCCCTCTACGGTTATGTCAGTGAAACCGGTGAAGCTTTGCCTTCAGGGGCACTCGTTCACCGGAAGTAGTTGAATCCGAGAATGAATTTGTGGCTGAGCTAGTCACAGCTTTTATAAGGGCTTAAAGTGATCCATTGCTTTGATCTTGAAGGGCTCGACTACCTCGTTCTCTGCTTTGAAGGTGGTCCTCTCTCAAAGTATTGACAGCATTCGAGACTTGGGAGGGGATGACCAGGCCGCCACATTGGAGCTTCTGGTGGACAGGCTTGAGAGGGATGTAACGAATGGCGCCGTCTCAGCCATTCAGATTTGGAGTCCTCAGTTATGAACAGCTTGCACACCTTGCTGCTCAAATGCATGAAGCTCATCTTACTGCTCAAGATAGCTAAGGCAATTTCTTCCGACTTGAAATCCTTGGAGACAAGGAAAGTGGAACTTGGGGATGCCATAGATGCTTCTAACAGTGCTCTTCTTGACGCTGAGAATAAGATTGAAAAGGCCAGGAAATGATAAAGAAAGCCAATCTTCTTTTGTCCAAGGCCGAACCGGTGCGTCTTGAGGAGATTGCTCGGCTGGAGCAGCTTAAGGCTCAGAATGACGAAGTCCTGCAGGAAGAGCTAAACACAGAGGGCAACTTTGGTTGAAATTGAGGCTCGCTAGTCCCAGACAACGAGTTTTAATGAGGTCGAGTTGAGGTCGCAGGCACTTATCAGGACTGCTGAGGAGAGGAAGAATAGGCTGGCTACTTTTGAAGAACGGATCAAGTCCTACGAAGCACCCTAGTAGCTTGTAATCCGTGCATCCATGTATCCCTCTTTTAGAATCAATAAAAAGTAATTTTACTTGACTCCCTGTTGCATTTCCAACTTGTTTCATCTTCTGAATTTTCAATTCTTATTTTCAAGTTGCATTATAATCCTCAAAAGGAAATGGAATAACGGTATAACTAATCTAATTAGTGGTGATAAACTGATAGGGTTAGTTACACGTTTGAGAAATGATTTGACAAAGAAAGTCCCTACTGAACTGAAAAATGAGATTGATATCCATCGGTTCAGAGGTGACAAACTGGACATAACCGATTAAGGCTTCCAAACTCGGGGTGTTTACTGTTCAGAGGTGACGAACTGGACATAACAGTAAGTAAAAGGGAGACTTGGCTATTTGTCGGTTCAGAGGTGATGAACTGGACATGACCGATTGAGAAGCCACCAAGCTCGAAATTATGTCGTTCAGAGGTGACGAACTGGACATGATGACAAAGAAATAGTCCCTACTGGACAGAAAGATGAGACTTGGCTATCTGTCGGTTCAGAGGTAACATGGACATAACCGATTGAGAAGCCACCAAGCTCGAAATTTTGTCATTCAGAGGTGATGAACTGGACATGATGACAAAGAAGTAGTCCCTACTGGACTGAAGGATACGACTTGGCTATCTGTCAGTTCAGAGGTAACATGAACATAACCGATTGAGAAGCCACCAGCTCGAAATTTTGTCATTCAGAGGTGACGAACTGGACATGATGACAAAGAAATAGTCCCTACTGGACTGAAGGATGAGACTTGGCTATCTGTCAGTTCAGAGGTAACATGGACATAACCGATTGAGAAGCCACCAAGCTCAAAATTTTGTCATTCAGAGGTGACGAACTGGACATGATGACAAAGAAATAGTCCCTACTGGACTGAAAGATGAGACTTGGCTATCTGTCGGTTCAGAGGTAACATGGACATAACTGATTGAGAAGCCACCAAGCTCGAATTTTATCATTCAGAGGTGACGAACTGGACATGATGACAAAGAAATAGTCCCTACTGGATTGAAAGATGAGACTGGCTATCTGTCGGCTCAGAGGTAACATGGACATAACCGATTGAGAAGCCACCAAGCTCGAAATTTTGTCATTCAGAGGTGACAAACTGGACATGATGACAAAGAAATAATTCCACTGAGGGAAATAAGACTTGATTATTAACTCTATGGGGATTTGATATCTCCTTCGGATGTTATTTGGAAGAAATTGTCAGAGGTATATTGTTAACGTGACAGCCAGAAAAGTCTACTGAGGACTGATAGACTTTGAGGGGAGTTTATCAGAAACTCGCTCGGGAGTTAGGAAATAAGTCCCATAGAAGATCATATGTCAGAGAACTTTGTGGGGATTTGTGAAGCAACTTGTCAGAGGTGTGATGTTAACTTGACAAGGATTCATTTACTGTCAGAGGTGTTTAAACATAATAGTAATTTGAGTGGACCTGTCATTCTATTGAAGATAATGACAAGCGGAGTTTATTCACGGAAAAGTTGACCAAATTCGTAGGGATGTTGGTTTTATCCACCGAGAAGTAGGTTAGAGTCTTATTATCTGAGGTTTAATGTTAACATGATAGGTTAGACTCGTCATTTCGCAAGGGATATGAATACCTTTTGATGTGGTCTTACCATTCTATGGACGGAAATTGGTAAGTGATTTTGGTGAGGGAAACAATGTGAACAGGTCCCTTAGTTTTTAACAAATCCTCAGCTATCAACGGATTTGATATGCCTTTACCAAGTACCGTTTGAGTCGGGCTAGCCATGCCATTCCCCTCAGCATGATGAGTTGTCAAGAACTTATGTTGGGCTTAAAGGCCAACATTTTTCTCTATCCTTAACCGCGGAATCAAATGGGAACAGGTCCCTTAAGATTTTTATCAAATCGTCAGCTGTCAACGAATTTGATATGCCTTTACCACTATCGTTTGAGTCGGGCTAGCCATACTATTCCCTTCAGCATGATGAGTTGTCAAGACTTATGTTGGGCTTAAAGGCCAACATTTTCCTCTATCCTTAGCCGTTAGAGGCGTTGGATTATTTTGTTACTTGGAGTAACACGATGCTTCCCCTGGTTCTCACTTTGTAGGTGAGTTGGGGATTAAAGGAGTAGACACGTCTCCCGTGAGATCCTGGTCTGAAGGTCTTGATCAGAGGTGTAATGTTAACTTGATCATGTGAAGGATCCTATCAAGGATAATACTTCTTTAAGAACCTTCCGTTGATTGGCATCATGAGTAAGTCACCATCGGAAGTCATAAGGCGATATGCCCCCTTTGAATAGACTGTTTCTATTACAAATGGTCCTTCCCATTTGGGCTGAATTTGCCTTTGATTTTGTGCGTCATGATCATCGGTCGTCTGACGGTTAAAACCAATTCTCCTTTCTGGAAGACTCTTTACTTAACCTTCTTATTGAAGGCTTTTGAAATCCGGGCTTGATACAACTCAATGTGTTGCTGAGCTTGTAACCGCTTCTCATCTAGGGCTTCGAGCTCTTGGAGTCGCAACCAATCGTTGTCCTCTGTTGTCATCTTAGTCATCAAAGCGACTCGTAATGACGACATCTGAATTTCTAACGGTATGACTGCTTCACACTCGTATACCAGGGAAAAATGTGTCCGAACCATGGTTCAGTAGGCTCAAAGACATTCACTAAGCTTCTCATTCCAGTCTCGCTTATTTGATAAAATGATTTTTGAGTAGCTTAATGATTATCTTGTTGAATGCTTCCGCCAAGCCATTAGCGGCAGAGTTATAAGCAGTTGATGTCACATTCTGAATCCGATACTTATCACAAAACCGATAGAATACCTGACTTGCAAATTGGGGACCATTATCATGGATGATCCGCCTAGGGACACCAAATCGATGGATGACATGGTGTTTGATGAAATTAACTACGTTAGAAGTTTTAACTTCCCGCAGTGGTATAGCTTCTGCCCACTTTGAAAGTTATCGGTTATTGCTAGATAAATCGGTGACCTTTTATTGAAGAGGGGCTGATTGGCCCTACAACATCGATTCCCCACGCTTTAAATGGCCACGAGGTAACAGTTGGATGGAGCAACTCTGGAGGCTGATGTATGAAGTCTGCATGAATTTGGCAGGCCTTACACCTTCGTGCATATTGGATAGCATAGGCTATCATGGTTGGCCAATAATACCCAAGCCTGTGCAATCGGTCCTGAGTTTTGGACCCGGCTGGTGAGCTCCGCATATCCGTCGTGCGCTTCTTTGAGCACTTCTGTGCCTCTAAGTTAGAAAGGCAACGGAGGAGGATACCATCGTATGAACGACGGTACAGTGTCTTCAGTGTTGGATCATAGTAAAAACAGAGAGACTTCGTCGGTAGATGCCGCTTTTTTAAGGTCATCCGGCAGCAAACCAGCAAACTAGTCAATGAGGGAAAATTCCGCCAATCTCTTGGTTCAAGATCCGTCAGATATATGGCCTCTTTGGTTCTCAACATATGTTTAGAGCAAACAAGGTGTCGAGTTGCCACTATAATGATACTTGGTTGTTGGCTGGAAAGGCTAACGTTGTTGCTAGTGCAGCCAGGCATCGGCCTTAGTATTTTTAGATCGGGACACATAACTGATATAAAAGCCATTAATAGATTAGCCATTTCCGATGACTGCGTAAGATAAGGTACCAAATCTTCGTAACGGACCTCAAATTCGCCTTTAAACCTGATTGATAATCAATTTTGAGTCACCATAACCTTAAGGTAGCGTACCCCATTTCATGGGCGAGCTGAAGGCCAATGAGTAGAGCATTGTATTCTGCCACATTGTTGGAGCATGATTCCGTCAGAGAAAATACCCTAAGAGGACATGATTTTGTGATGAGATAAACACAACCCCCACACCAGTAATGATCTTGCCTTTAGGGCCTATTCGTGATACTCCATCGAAGAACATCTGCCAAACTTCATCCTCTGAAGTTATATTAGATTCGAAGACTTCATCCGGAATGTCTTCAT